>JAQRGC011923301.1:0-10356 GCA_028659135.1 Plantago lanceolata
TCTCTCTCTCTCTCTCTCTCTCTCTCTCTCTCTCTCTCTCTCTCTCTCTCTCTCTCTCTCTCTCTCTCTCTCTCTCTCTCTCTCTCTCTCTCTCTCTCTCTCCACAGTTGTTGTGTTCGTGATTCTTCTCCGTCATCTCCATCTCCAGGTAACTATCGAATTTTTCAATCTTCTTCTCTATGTATACGCAATTTGTTCGATTTTGATAATGAATAATAATCGATGTATTTTGCTTCAATTTACTTGATTTCAGATCAGATGATATTCTACCTGAATATTCATTGCATTCTCGATGTATTTTGCTTCAATGTAATTCATATGAGATCAGATGATATTCAATCTGAATATTCATTGCATTTTCGAAATGTTGAATCGAATTGCGTTGTGATTGTTGTGATTATACCTCATATGTAAACCTAACAACTCAATTATTCCAAATCTGCTGCTATCTAATGAATACTGAAGTACTATAGTGGGGTATTATGGAGTATGTGGTACTCGTAGTAATTACTAAACCTAATTCACTGTTTGTTCTATATGAACTCTAATAATCCGTTAGGCTTCATCTAGTAATCATTATCTCATTAGAAATCAGGTGTTGTGAAGGCAAGAGAAATTAGTGTGTATTGTTTCTAGGACAACAACTAATGCAACACCACAAGTGTGTATATATATATTATTTGTTCACGGTTGCTTACATTCTCTGGTGAATTCTTCATACGTACGATTGGGTGCTGATTAACCTGAAGCTCAATGTTTTCTTACTGAGGTTTGGTAATTGATACCGCTGAATGACTTGACTTCCTGTTTAGTTCTGTACTTTATCATAGAAAATTGACATTGAGCATGCAGAATGTTTTTCCTACTTCTGATACATGGTCTACTAGTGACTGCTATGAATCGTGCTAATAGTTCCCTTTCTGTACTTGTACATGTAAATATGCATGATTGACCTGCACAAGTTTTCTATCTTGTTGTTGAACTGTGATGTAACCAGTATTTGATGAAGTATTACTGATGTGCTTTCATCGTTTCAATCCTTATTGTATTGCCTATGGCTCTACTTATTTTATTTCTTCATACTTATATTTGCATATTTTTCTATCAGTTTGTTATAACAGGAATGATGTTTGGTATCTAAGTTGGGTCTTTAACCTGTTGATGTTTTCAGGCTAAGTCATTATTTGTTTCGACATGGGATTTACTCATGGTGTGAAGCGTCCAATTGGAATTCTCTATAAGAGACTGAGTAGTCCAATGAATTATAGACAAGCATATTCTACCTCTACAGCATCCGGAGAGACTACTTTTGCTAGATTCACTCAGGATTACGCTTCAAGTTCGTACAGAAATGCCCAACTGAATAGTTTCAGGGTCCACTTCACTCGACATTACTCTTCTGAGACATCTGCATCGGAGCAAACAAATCTCATTAAACAGCTGAGGGAGAGAACAAGTGCTCCTATTAAGGACGTCAAGGCCTCTCTTGTTTCTTGCAACTGGGATATTGGCAAGTCTCTAAAGTTTTTGTTTTACAAGTAAAGCATCTTGTATTATGTACTTTCATTTGGAATCTTGTTAATTTTTAAGGACTTGTGTTGGTTTACTGTAGAGGCTGCACAGACGGATTTGCGGAAAAGAGGTGTTGTTCTTGCCTCAAAAAAATCTTCTCGAACGGCTGCAGAGGGCTTCCTTGCTTTAGCCCAGGATGAAAAAAAGGCCGTGGTTGTTGAACTCAACTGTGAAACAGATTTTGTTGCCAGGAATGAAATTTTCCAATATTTGGTTAGTACATGATTTCACTCCCTCGTTTGTGATTATTACATTCTGTTCATTTTTTATATGTCGTTTTACCGGAGCTTTGTATCTGCACTTCAAGACATTAAGTTAGCCCTTTCAAGTAATGATCGAACTTATTGACTCTATTGTTTCTTCTGCAATCATTTTGTCTCTGTTTATCCTCTTCCACTCGCATTTCTCAATAAACTTCATGATGCCTTTTGTAGATTGACCTAATATATATGAGAAATTCATGCAGGCTTTATCTTTGGCTCGGTCTGCATTGTCGTTTGAAGGTTCTGCACAGGCTTCTGGGATTACCCCTTTTGGGCCAGAGATTCTGGAGGTGAGTTTAGTGGTTAAATGTGTAATTCTCCTATATCTGCAACTCAGCATAAATATTTAGTTTCCAGTTGTCCTGATTTGTATGTTTTTGCTTTTAGTCACTTTTCTTTGTTAGCTATATAGATTTTTTTTTAAATTATTTTTGAAAGAATGAGCTCGTAATAACAAAAAGTGCAATGGTGTACTCTGTCTGAAGAATTTACAGTTTAGGATAGCCGAGTGGTGCACTATGTGGGTTGGGCTATCTGCACCGCAAGCACTTGTACTGGATCAAGATTGCTTTATGGGCCTTTCATACGCCAATCAATAACTATAATTTAGTTACTTCCAGAGACTCACATGAGCAGGGTACTTTTATTTTTTCTAGCCACACCTGCTATTTCATTGTCGGTTAGTCACTTGCCACCAACCACATGACCAATGCAGAATATGTCAGTA
Source organism: Plantago lanceolata (assembly GCA_028659135.1). Classification (NCBI taxonomy): domain Eukaryota; kingdom Viridiplantae; phylum Streptophyta; class Magnoliopsida; order Lamiales; family Plantaginaceae; genus Plantago; species Plantago lanceolata. Next base: position 2,563 of record JAQRGC011923301.1, read on the forward strand.
AATTAATAACACAAACAAGGTCAATGAACAGACCTGGGAATGATTCTTAGTTCTTAGGTAGCTCCATCCCTTTTGCAAGTTCTTACATACTAGGAGCCTGTATAATAATAAAAAAAAGAAGAAGATGGAAGTAGCACAGCTAAACACCATAAGTCGTCAAGACGTCAACTAAATCAGTATTATCTAGTATTATTGGATATATGCAACGGTTTGCACCCTATCCCTCAAAGCATCAAGAATCATTGGGTAGTTTACTAGTTTTACCCAATCAGCTCGACTAGTCAGTAAATGCCTGTAGTCTCTTAACTACAGCCTTATGCTATATTTAATCTCATGTGTTATGTTAAATCAAATCATTACCAATCTTTTTTACGTACTTGCTTGTGTTCATCAGCTGACCTGCAAAGATCTTGGTATTTCTCAACTACCAAATTCCTTCAATAGTTGCACAGAAAAGAGCAGCTCCAGTCGAGAAGATAGTATACTATTCTTCTTACTAATTGTGACACTGAACAAATGCATTAACGTAGTGAAATTCAGACCCACGGGATATTTACAACTCACATCATAGTTTCAAAATGTCTTTGCTTTTAGCATAATTAGTTAATGCATGATCCTTGGTTTAGTTTTGCAGCCCACATGATTCACTAATATCATCTTGTACTAGATGGCACTTAACTAACCTGCATTTAAGAGGAAGCTTGTTGTGCATCTCCGGACATTTGTCCGGGTGCAGGAGAGAACTTTTTATTTGAGATGCAGCTGGACTATAGAACTCTCTCAACTTTAGGCCAGAGCTTTGATACACTGTAGGTCTGTAGTAATTCTTGGCATGGCATTGTCATGAGTTAAACTCGTAAGGCCATTGGAGAAACCTTTTATGTCAACACATCTCTGAATCTCAGCAATCTTCTCTACCAACATGAACATCCCAAATACCAACTCCATACAAGTTGCAAGTAACTCTACAGTCTATACAGGCTTGCCATATTGAGTGACTACTAGAATTTGCAAATTCAAAAATATATACATGGCAACTTTGTTGCAGGAAACGATTTCCTGCCACCTAGGCGACCTCTAGATTTATCTTGACAAAACTCTTCCTATTTGATTTAAGACCTGACCAAAGAACATATTTTTTTACAAATAGAAGACTGCACTTAATCCAATAACTTGTTTGTTGCACCCTCCTTTGCCAGATGACATGAATCTGTTTCTTCCTTCAGTCATTTCCTGTCGTTATGTAATCAAACTTCCTAGTCTTTAGTGAGGTGTGTGTGTTTTTTTCTCAGGAACTGAAGTCAAGATTTGATCATCCTAAGTTGAGTGGTGACAAATCTTTTCAAAATGCAATCACAGAAGTGGCTGCAATGATGGGGGAGAATGTTAAACTTGGAGGGGGTTTTACAATATCAGTGCCTTCACATGGTGTTTTGTCTACATACCTCCATACAAGTCCGCAACCAGGTAACATGACTTAAAAAATTACCTTACTGTAGTTAGGATCATCAACTCTTGCATTCATATTTGCTAAAATATGATACCACAAGGCATCTGCATGTAATCTATTTAAATTTCTGAATAGTGTTACACTGAGATGTCAGCTCTTAACATACTGACAAATTGATTGGAATGGCAGGTATAGGACGTATTGCTGGAATTTTATCTCTTGAGGTAGAGAATAAGGATGCTCCACTGGATGCTGTCCAACGTGTTGGGTCAGAGATAGCAATGCATGTTGTTGCTGCAAAGCCATTGTTCCTGACAAAGGAAGACGTCTCAGCTGATGCATTAGGCAGTGAACGTGATATTCTCAGGTCTCAGGTACCTGTTAGATCATTTGTTTCTTTCTTTTGTGTTAGAGATCTAGAAATTGAACTAAGATGGATGGATCAAAAGCTTATTGTCTCATATCTGGAATATTATCAAGATTTTGTGATGTTTGGGAGCCTGATAGTCTTTGTCTTTGTACTAGGTCGATTCCATCCTATAGAAACATCCAGAAATAAAATATCACTGTGCACCATGTAGATATATATATATATATTTTTTTTAAGCTAAGGAATTGTGTCTTCTTCTCCAGGCCGAAAGCACAGGGAAATCTCAGATGGCTATTGATAAAATGGTAGAAGGGCGTTTAAGAAAATATTATGAGGAAGTAGCTCTGATGGAGCAAAAGTTCGTTGTGAATGAGTCTGTAAAAATAAAGGTCTGTGCTAGTCTGATCCTTCTCCTATGATATTTATCAGTGTTACGTACTTGTTTGTCGAAGTATGATTAGGACTTAATTGGTTGGTTACAAAGCAATGATAGGCCTTACTTTGAATTATAGTTTGTTGATTGGTTTGTTAAACTTCAGTCTTGTGGGCAATTGTTTAACTCCGGACAGTTCAAGTCATAGTATAAAAAAGGTTTTAAGTTCTGAATTAAGCAAATTTGTACAGGGTAATTGATTCAAATAGTGTGTGCCAATCATGTTACTGGTGTTTCAAAGATTGATCTTTTCAGCCAGGCAAATAAATTGATGCACAATCTTATGATTTTAGTTAGGTGGAACTTCAAATCTTTGTAGTCAGTTACCATCTGATCAATTTAAGCCTTACTCCGTCATTTACACTATGATTTTACTATATTACAGCTCATGTTTCGAGTAGTAAAATTTTATGGTATAGTCTATGTACCTGTAAATCTAAACAGGATCTTGGAGGCATTATAGACGTGTATGCAAGAAAAAAAAAGCCATATTCTAATCTGTCTTTTATGCAAATCATTGTAGACACTGTTGAATAATCTATCCAAAGAAGTGGGCTCCGCAGTGAAAATTGATAACTTTCTCAGAGTAGAAGTTGGCGAAGCTTTGAAAAGGTAAATTCTTTCATCACTTGTTTATTCATTGAAATATTAAAAATGAATTTCTGCTCTTTCGAACTTATTTTTTAACACGAGGCAGTTGTTTAGGTTGCTGATAGTTGTTTATGCACTTTTCAAGCATCGTTTCTATACATAGATATGAACCGTGTCTGTTTTACTAAAACAGGCAATCTTCAACCGGAACAGAACCGATTGCTGAGTCCGCGTAGACCTTGTGTTAGATATGCTCTAAACGAAGTGTACTGGAAGTAGCACGTTGCTTCCAAGGATAGACCGAAAGTGCAAGTTCAAGCTGCAGCATTAGTTACTTCCGCAACATAGACTAGTTAACTCTATTCTTCGACACTCACTTGGTTTCTTCCAACGGTTCTTACAGAACACAGGCATGTTATAAGCTAGAGATGTTACATTTTTCAAATCCTTGAGCCAATAAATTATTTGTTTCGCAACGAAAACCCGATGCATATATTCAGTTTTGGCTGGCTGTAACATTTTGCTGTGTAATGTTTTTCTTACGTGCTTTAATAGAAACACCTCGATTTGCATGTATTTCTATCCGGAGAGTAATAGTACTACTATTCTTTCCTTCCAGTTTGGGTAAGAAACCGGTTTAATCCGACTCGGTGTCTGCACGAATAAATGTGGTTTAAACTTTCAAGGCCTGCTATCTGTCTGCAATGCCCAAAATGTTGCCAAATGCATCACATCAGAACTACCTGACCTTTTCTCACCCTGTCTAATCAAAAAAAGATTTCAACATTTTGTAAGCTAAACTGAACATTCTAGCCGGCATTTGTAGAATTAATTTGTTTCATCTCTCATTTCTTACAGCATATTTTATGCCATGAATTATCTACATATATAGCTCTCCTGCCAATGAGGACAGGGAACATAGTTTGATCCGAAATCTGATCGAAAAGCCTAAGAAACAAGTCACAGAAAGAGTGAGAAAAACAATGAACAGGAGAGGTGAGCAGGGACTGGGTGATGGCTTCCGTGTTGCGCCTAGAAAGGTTTCGAATTGTTTCAAAGACAGGGAAGAAGAGCTTTCTTTCTTTCGGGATCTTCAGAAGCGCGAAAAAGAACAAGTTGCCAGCCTTCTTCAGCCTGTTTCTGAGGAGTATGAGGCGACTGGTAAGTTGAGTTACATAATAGACTGTCCTATCGACAGATACTATATCATATATGTTCGCAAACTGCACATAGTTTTTGTATGATTGATGTGAGAAATGCAGGAAATTATGGGCTCTACAAAGTGGAATCAAGAAAAGCTGAATTCCTTGCTGAAACTGGAAAAAATGACTACAACTGGTAATTTCATTTCTTACGCAAGCTTTATTTGAAGTTCCGTTCGCGTAACACCAAAAATTACATTTATAAACACGCTAGTTTGTCATATGATGTGGTTGATTTTAACCTACAAGGTTTACAACTTACGTATAGACCTGGTAACACTCGTAATTTCCATGAATGTTTAGAGACTGAAACAAATTGGTTCCTTTTACTTGCTTGTAGGCTGAAAACACCACCTGCAACGCCTCTGTTTCCGTCACTTGAAATGGAAGCAAACGGGCAGCAAGAAACACTCGTTGTCTACAAGGAGTTACCGATCATCCAGCATCTCTCAAGGGTTCGTCTCTCACTCTTCATCTCCAAACGTAAAACAACCTGCTATGCACTTCTGACTTCTTTTCTAAGCAAGAGGAAGATCTGATGAGTTTTTACTTCATTACCAGTTTGCAGGACATTCAGAGGGCAAGAAAGCCATCAACATCAGACCAGTGTCTCCTAACCCGAAACCAAAACCAAAACTTCCTCTCCGGCACAAAACACCAACCGGGAGACCAAGCATATCTAACTCATCGACTGACAAGAAAAACATGAAAAACGCACCTGTCATCAACCCAAAAACAAACCAACCTGATAAAACAAAGCCAACTTTTGCACCAGTAGTCAAGTCCAATATTCAACCAAAAGAAAGAAGGCCGAATTTTCTAGCAGCCAACCTTACGAAAAGCATTGGAAATGAATCAGATTCAAATGCAAAGCTCAAGAGCAGAGGGGTATCGCCTCTTGTGAGGTCAACAGTGATATCTGATGAAACGCCACCTAACCTAAGAACGGTTAATAGACCAGCATCAGCAACTCGGGGAAGGCCTAGAAACGAAAACCCTGTCACACAAAAACAGGATTCTACCGCAATGATCCGGAGACAATCATGCTCTCCGAGTGTGACTAGAGGGAGGAAAGTGGATACTACCACGAAAGTTGCTAATGCATCTAAGGGTGTTGAAACTCGAGGACAAATTTTTGGAAGCCGGATGTTGGACAAGTTCATGAATGCACGAACAACAGGCGCTGAGGAGAGGCAGGCTAAAATAAAGTTGAATAACTCAATGAACGACAGCCTGCGTAGCTCCAGCAGCACTGAGGAGAAACAAGCTAATGTAAAACTGAACAGTTCAGTGAATGAGGGGTCCGGCTTTGGGAGGCTGATGTCTAAGAGCTCACTCGACATGGCAATCAAGCATATGGTACGTACTAATCTCGTACAGACTCTACACACATGTGCCTGTTTGATGTTGATAAGAATCATATTCATGTCTGCGATTTCAAATTTTTAAGCGGCAATACATATATGACTGCAGGAGATTAAACAAGAAGCTAGCAGCGGGCGTAAGCATGGCGTTTTTCGTGGAAGAAAAGCTTGAAAACAGGACATTTGTAAGGATTCAGAAATTAAGTGAAGAACATATGAATGAGATCATGAAGTATTAGTTCATGAAGCTGAGGCAGAGAGTACAAATTAACATGAACTGTAAAAATATTTGAAGTTTTTCTAAGGATTGAAGAAACATTATACTGCATGCATGCTCAGGACAACAACACTTCTATTTACCAGTAGTACCTTAATAAGGAGCAGAACAAGAGGGGGCATCGGGGGGTGACTACCGAGTGTGCACATGATTCACCTGATCAGCCGGAAAAGGTGAAACTAAACTCTCGACGTATAAATGAGCGCGTGTGTTCTTCCACCCATTACACCACACCACATCTCTCTTTGATTTGGTTTTCGGATCATAAACAATGAAACCATCGCCGATCCAACATATTATCTCGCCCCTTAGTCCCATGCAAAAGGGTTCATATCCAAATCTCGAGTAGCCACGGATATTGGCTTTCATTTTCGCTAGCAGATTCCAGGATTCTTTCGACCCATATTGTTTCATAACCCAAACTTCAACTCCCTCTTCGCATTGCAGCATACATGAAAGACATCCGTCCAGCACTCCTATTGATTTGAGCGATTTCGATGTTAATGGCGGTAGCTTAACCAATCCATGCACCTCGCTCTCTAAATCAAAGCAATAAACGTCGAGTTCTAAACTGTCTTGATGTTTCTTTGTGCACCAATGTAGCTTCCCGTTCAAAAACTTTCCAGGACCCGAATCGCCACAGACAACAACATCCTTAAAAACATCGACTTTCTTCCATGAATCAGACCTCAGACTATACAAGTTCACCACATTCTTCACCCGTTCGTGAGTAGCTTGGCCATAGGACGTCGCTATGGCTAAAACCTTGTAATCATCGTTTGCCTCATCATAACCAAACCCAGCTATTATTGTAATTTGTTCATGATGATCATCAAGAACGTCGAAACGAGGCAATTCATGGGACTTTTTCGTTGCAGGATTCCACAAGAAAAATCGATTTGCACGATTTTGAATGCAACAAAGGCCATTGCAAATACCCACAATATCAACGTTATCACGGTTGTTCTCCATGAATGTGAAATCCATCTGATAATTCTTATCATAAATCCAGGAGTGAAAAGAAAGTAATACAAACAGTGGCCCGGGATCCGGAAACACAAGTAACCTAGCATGGCGGGTTATGTTCTTTGCCAAATTCTTATGATGAGATTTGATGAAACGATCTCCGGAGGAGATCAATGAGCACCATGATTTTGATACGCACCTGAATCTCAAGAGCGATTTGACCGGTAGACGAGATAGTATTTCTTCAATCATCTCATCAGGATCCTGAATGATTGTTGGAACTCGTTCTGTACCACCTGATGATTCCTCCATTGTTTGTCTTAGAAACTCTGCCTTGTTCTTTGATCAGGGGTAGCCAGGCCAAGATTAATGCAAGCATGAAGTATATATAAAAATAGGCATGACCACTAATATGATTTGTAAGTAAAATATAATGACGACCCTGGAATCGAAATTGGGAGGGACAAATTACATGGGAATATTTCATAAGTTCAGGGGCAATTCATGCTGCATGTTAGGTGTGTGCTCGCCTGATATTTTAATAATAAATGGTTGATTCAAATAAAACTTTTTAACTTTTAGTGTATGTTTGGCGTCACCTTATTTGAAAATAAGCCTCTTTGGTGAATGCCAATAAGGTGAATGATCATGTGACTAGTTTCAAAAGCTACTCTACGTAGCTTATTAAAAATAAGGTGATTGATCAGATACTAGCTACCTTATCAGTTTTCAGTCACCTTATCAGCTATCAGTCATTTTATCAGCTCGTTTTGCCAAACAGACACTTATATGTATCGGACGTTCTCTCTCGATACAATAAAATTTGTGTTTCTTTGTCTAGTATTACACATCTGTATAATCATGTGCGCTCTTAGTCGATTTCACTTATACTAAACTTATTTTAAAATCGACAATGAACGTATTGACATGACATGTCATGGCTCTAAAGATTATGGATTCGATGGTTAGGTCACGGTCCAACTAGGGGTGTTAACGAGCCGAGTTGAACCTAGCTTGGGCCTAATCGAGCGTCTGATCGTTTCATAGAAGTCGAGTCGGTCTCGAGCCGATCTTTATCGAGCTTTCAAATTATGTGCTCGTTTAAAAGCTCGCGAGCTTCGAGCTGCTCACGAGCGAATAT
>JAQRGC011923604.1:0-15657 GCA_028659135.1 Plantago lanceolata
GGTCAACTCTCTTTTTCCTTCTTTTTTACACAGCAAAAAACACACGGTGTAAAAAAGGACTTTGACCGCGTTTTAAAACGCGTTCAAACCAAACAGGCCCTTAAGACAAGATGCAAGCAAACCTCCTTATTTATTATCCTATACACCCGTTCCCATTACACTACCACGCAACTCCATTTCCTTACCGTCCGATTCCAAATAAGAAACACGTGTAGCGTTATGACAGTGATCCATCAGGCCATGCCACGTGCACATCGCCTCACGGCGAGATCACCAGAATCTATGGTACACAAGAGCGCACCGTATCCTTCTACTACACAAAATAACAGAAAATATAATAAAGATAGATAAATATTTCCAGCCTGAAAGTCTGAAACAATTGGTTCTAAGCAAACGGTTCGCAATTCAATTTCACACACACTCAGTGTATGAGTGCGTGAGATTCGATGGAGGCGACGTCGTCGTTTCTCGGCCGGAGCTTCGTTGCGCGGCGAGACCTCAGCTGCTGCGCCAATCATGTTAGTCTTCGATTTTGCCCTCCACCTTCCCGCCGGTTTTTTCCTGTCTCGTGTAAATGGCGTCCAAGGAATTACAGGTTGACATTCTCGTCTTAGCTCAATTTGATTTGCAGTGTTTAGTCATCCTCATGGTTTACCTAATTTTGTTGTATTTTAGTTTTGGGCGATTAGTGTGATTACTGATTTGGAGTTGATTGAACTGTTAGAGTGAGTGTAATTGAGCTGAAATGTTGATTTGTTTGGGACTAATTGCTGTAGTATTACTTTAGATCTTAATACTGGCAGTTTGTTATTGGAGTAAAATGTTACTGCAAATCTGCAATTGCTTTGGTTTATATGTTTCTATTGGATGGATTTGGAATCATAGCTGAAGTTGAAGTTTAGGGTGTTTGAATCGAAAACTGTGATCAGTGTTTGGCAGTTCACGTTATGGATTACATGTTTGTGCTCTGAACTATAGAATCGTGATGTATTTAGTGACCTATACTTCTGCAGTTTACAGAATAGGAAACAAGCGAAGAAACTGAACCTGGAGCGTCAAACAAATACAGATGAGTCCAATGGTGAAAACAATTTTGATCAAAACCAGACGTCCCAGAGGGACAGCACGTCAGATTCTATGGAGGAGGTTGTCTCTGGTGAGAATACTACGGTCGTTGCAGAAGTTAGAAGTTCTGATCAAACAACTGAAATGGCATCCATGCACAATAACACAGCGGGTTTTGATGGGGAAGCAGCAGACTCAGATGATGAACGTGACATTAGTGTGTTTTCATCATCAGCATTCGTTACACCGTCGGTATGCCACAGCACTTTATTACTTTGTGATTTAAAACATTCAGACTGTCAAGATTAAGGAGTGACAGAGAAAAATTCTTTAATTTATTCCAGATGAATTTTCAATATTGTTCAAGCTGAATATTTTAATAAACTACGCTGCTTATGCATAGCCAAAGTTTGATAGGTTAGTTGGTTCCTGATAAGCTACCTGATCAGGTTGCTGAATTGAGAACTGTTAAGCCAGATTATTTTTATTGAGATGCTTAATAAATTAGCTGATAAGCTAGGTGGTTTTCTAAATATAGTATGTAAATACAAATCAACTAGCTTATTTTTCAATAAACTATATGAGCTCGCTTATCAAATCAACTAGTTGATCAACTACCAGCTAGGCGTGCTATGTGACAGACTTCTTTTGGTCAAGTGGTCAAATATGCTAATCTAGCTTTGAAGTTCCCACTAAACAGAGCTTTTGTAGATTGTACATTTGAGATGAATGTTTCTGGAAAGGAACAATTATTTTTCCTGCATGCCTTGCATGAAAATCATACTTATAGTGATGTCACCTTTTCATCGATGAAAAGGTTATTTTCTTTCAAGGATCTTATTTGTTTTCCAGACGCCCGTACACAAATACATGTCTTAATCCAAGGACCTAGAGTACTTCAATGAGATGTTATTATGATTTAATTTATTATGATTTAATTAAAATTCGATACTCTAAGACATATGTTCCTTGTACATAGGTATCTCGAGATATGAGACTGTAGGCTGTCATCCTTCTATTTGGCAAATATTGACTTTGTCATCTTTACTGTCATCACAAGATTCTCAATGTGCTTATTTTTTTTCGCTGGAAAACAGAGTAGAAGTTCAAATGGAGAAGATCAACTTTCGGGCATTCACCTTCAAGATTTAGTTGGAATGATAAGACATGCTGAAAGAAGTGAGTTATCACACATTTTGCACCTCATATTTTGGTTTTTATATACAAATTAAGCTTTTCTTCTTTGTTGTTTGTTTGTTTTGGGGGGAGGGGGGGGGGGAATTCTTCAGATTATAAAGATGACATAAATGTAAGACTGTGATGGGCATTAATTATATAGTTGGATGCATATGTTTTAGCGTTGATTAAATATATCTATTATGGACTCTCTCTTCTTCGTAATGACAGAGAACTTAGATAAATACATTGTAACAGGACCTGACACCTTAGCTCTAATTAATTTTTATTGCTTGGCAATGTGTGATAGATATACATCTTCTCAACCAAGCTCGTATTCGCACCCTTGAGGATCTTGATAAAGTTTTCAGCGAAAAAGAGATGTTACAGGGAGAAATCAACGTGTTGGAGCTGAAACTGGCAGAAACTGATGCAAGGATGAAAGTAGCTGCACAAGAGAAGATACATGTAGAACTTTTGGAAGACCAGTTGGATAAGATGCGAACTGAATTGTCTGGCAGGAGTAGCAGTATGGAAGAAATGCAAGATATATATACTCCAGTTTCTTCTCCACAAGTTGATTATCTTAGCCAGGAATTAGATTCATTAAGGGCGGAGAATAATTCCCTGAAAGATGAGTTACTGGTGCTGAAATCAGAGATTAGTAGTATCAAGGAAACTGGTCAAAGCATTCAGGTGCTAAAGGAGGAAAGGTCGATTCTAGAATCTTCACTGAAAGAGTTAGAATCAAAACTGGCTGCTTCTTATGAAGATGTATCTAAAATTCCCAGTTTGAAATCTGAGTGCGAAAGTTTGTCTGAGAAAGTAGAACATCTTCAAACAATGCTAGATAACGGTACAAAACAGGCTGACCAAGCTATTCTAGTGCTTCAGCAAAACCAAGAACTTCGCAAGAAGGTGGACAGTCTTGAAGAATCTCTCGATGAGGCTAATGCCTACAAGTTATCGTCAGAGAAAATGCAACACTACAATGAATTAATGCAGCAGAAGATAAAACTATTGGATGAGCGCTTGCAAAAATCTGATGAAGAGATACAATCTTATGTGCAATTATATCAAGATTCTGTGCAGGAATTTCAGGATACACTTAATACCTTGAAAAGTGAAAGCAAGAAAAATGCGGAGAATGAAGTTGTGCATGACAAGCCTTGGGAATTCTGGAGTAATTTGTTGTTGTTGGTAGATGGCTGGCTTCTTGAGAAGAAAATTTCAGCAGAAGAAGCTAAGTTGTTGAGACATTTGATATGGAATAAGGAGGGAAATATATGTGATGCATATATGTCATCAAAAGGAAAGAATGAGAGCGAAATCATTGCAACATTTATCGGATTGATATCTTCAACAACGGGGTAGGCATTGTAAGCAATCAATTAGTTTTCACAGATATTGTTTTATGTTTATTTTTCTTCTCGTATATACTCCACTGTGCAGTGAACGGTTTCATGTCATACATATTGCGGCTGAGATGGCGCCTGTTGCGAAGGTATGGATCTAGCAAATTTACAATTTATCGCACTATATGAAGTTAGTGAGTCCCAATTATCTTAGGTTGCAATGTAAGATTTTGTTTATGAACCCTTGGATTGGGTCTGCATTTCTGTTGTAAAGTTTGATTTTTGTTTTAACACTAAGGCAATTTTGCTTATTAACCTCAAACTCTCATAGAAGTAAGGTCAATTAGCTCTTTTTTTTTTTTTTTTTTTTTTTTNGAAGCGGCAAAGTGAGGATTAATAATGGTTCCCCATTTACCCCCGAGGTCAATTAGCTCTTCTAAGCAGCTGATTCCCCCGTCCTCAAGGAAATATTATCAATTTCATTATGTTTCAGTTTGTGACTTTGTGTACTGCACATCTACTGGAGTATATGTTAAATTTAAAGATTTCTTTTTTTTGGTATCATGGCATGTTGCCAAAAGAAGGAATTGATTACTGCAATTTGGTGGTGCTACTTATTTCTTTTATTAAACTTGTCTACTACAGCTGGCATGTTAATGCCGGATTAACACTTTAATTAAAGAAATTGTGATTGTCTATGGCATCACTTTAGGTTGGTGGTCTGGGTGATGTCGTGACCGGTCTAAGTAAGGCGCTGCAGAAGAAAGGGCACCTTGTGGAAATTATTTTACCTAAATATGACTGCATGCAGTATGATCGTATCCGGGACTTAAAGGTATGTCTGAAAGTTATCGATAGTCTTTACATAATGGAATGGAACTTCAATGATCTATTAGTACATTTGATGCAGGCTCTAGATGCGCCAGTCGAGTCATACTTTGACGGTCAATTGTTCAAAAACAAAATCTGGGTTGGCATTGTTGAAGGTCAAAATGAGTTTCTTTCTGATTTATAAAATGGTGTTTCGGTTCGATTACGCATGACTTCAATTTTATTCCGTGCTGCAGGTCTTCCTGTTTATTTCATAGAGCCTCATCACCCCAGTAAGTTCTTCTGGAGGGGTGAATTCTATGGAGAAAAGGATGATTTTAAGCGGTTCTCATTCTTCAGTAGGGCTGCACTTGAGTTAATTCTGCAAGCTGGCAAGAAGCCAGACATAATACATTGTCATGATTGGCAAACAGCTTTTGTTGTAAGAACTTCATGGATAATCCTTTTTACCTTTCCAATTTTCCGTGGTCTATGCCTCTCTCGTTTCTTTGACTGCTATTATGTTTATGTCAGGCACCTCTTTATTGGGATCTTTATGTGCACAAGGGACTGAACTCAGCCAGAATATGTTTCACATGCCACAATTTTGAGTATCAAGGAATTGCACCAGCATCCGATCTAGGATCTTGTGGACTTGATGTTCACCACCTAAGCAGACCAGACAGGATGCAGGACAACTCGGCTAATGATAGGGTCAATCCTGTTAAGGTAAGAGATCCTTTTGCGTTCAGCCATCCCCTGGCCTATGACTAAGAATAAATCCAGTTTTATATATCCAGCTAGCTGGAGTCTTGAAACTCACGTTTGTTCTCTTCCTTCCATTCTTTTTTGGCCGCCGAGAAAAATTCTGAGCTGTAATCTGCCAATGACCTCTGCTGGGTATTTCTCTCACATTTTGTTCACTCTTATTCACATGTCCTCGTCACTCAAAGGGCGCAGTTGTGTTCTCTAATATCGTGACAACAGTTTCTCCATCTTATGCCCAAGAGGTGCGGACTACTGAGGTATGTGTGCGACTTTGTCTGTAGCTCATTTAATTGACTTGCCAATGCTTTCGCTCTTCTTTTTTTTTTTTTGGTCTGTGCTTTCAGCATCTAAGAACATGCAGTTGATTCGCTGCATGCCTCAGAGTTACCGGCTAGTTTTACTTGTCAAGTGGTAAACTTTATTTTCAGCTAACATAAGATACTGCTTCGGATTCCTTATTTGCATGGCTACAAAGTACAAAAGGTGCTGTTGGACATCCAAATTTTCTTTTTCCTGAAGCAAGATGAAAATGTTATGAGCCCAACCCACCCAACACTTCATATTAATTTCTATCTAACTCCTAAAATCATGTGCCCGGGCCAAATGTGAGTTTGAAGCGGGGCGGAGCGAACAGAATTTAGTTTGGGATCAGTTTTAAGAAAAAAAAGAAGCAGCCAAATACCCCATTGAAATAGACTTACAGCACTGGGATACCACTGTAATTATCACTCTTTTTGTGCTTTTTGACACCCAATATTTTAGTGGTGCAATTTTTAAGTTGTGTGTTGTTACAATGTTCTAAATTGCAACATTGTTGACTTCAATTCAACCTGCCACTGGTGGTCATTGGTTCAGGCCTCAGGGCTTCAGGCTACTCTGAGGCTGCTGGAGGAACATCTATGGTTGTTTCGTAAGTGCGAAGTTGTAGAGTGAAGTGGTAGTTGTAGTACGGGACATCCTAAGAATTGGTTATTCAGAATAAAAGTCTGTATTATACTAGTATGATATGGATTATGGACACTTTTAGACACAAGCCAGGAATGAATGAACTAGCAACGATATTGTTTCTTGCAGGTTACAAAGAACTTAAACTTACCTAAGCTGTTGATATTTATAGTGTTTTAAGACAATTATTAATGTCCCTAACTTCCAAGTTTTGTGCTAATAATTTATTTCAAGAATAATTTATTTTTTCCTACATGTGTCTGCAGGGAGGACGAGGCTTAACTGCGACACTTAATGCGCACTCTAAGAAATTTGTTGGAATTCTGAATGGAATTGATACTGATATATGGAATCCAGCGACGGACCCGTTTTTGAAAGTTCAGTATAATTCCTATGAAATGGAGGGGAAAGCTGAAAATAAGGAAGCTTTACAAAGACATCTGGGGCTCTCTTCCGTGAACGTTCGGCAACCTCTGGTGAGTACTGAATCTTTAGTCAGCAAATCTATATTATCTCAATTGATTATCGAATCTAGCAAATATATTGCAAATTTTCACAGTGTGGTATTCGATTGCCTCTCATTGCAAATGCAGTTTGCTAGATTTTTCTTACTAATACTAATAGTTTTGAAGGCTGGGTTCTTTTTCAAGCGAATATTCTAACTCTTTTAACGTTTAGTTGCTTTGGACATATATTAGATTTCCAGTACATTTTTGTTGACATTCAAACCATGCTGTAGTTTGTTATTTTAATCAGCTAAGAATTTTTATCTTAGTAAAACATATTACATCATACTACTATGTTAATGTAACTATACAAAATGTGAGTGACTTTTGAGAATAATTTTGTGATTCTACTTGTTTTTGTTGTCATACTTAAATCAATCAGGACCTATTACAACAGCAGTTGCTTACAGTCAGGTTTTTATTTTGTATGTCAGGTTTCTTGCATAACAAGACTGGTTCCCCAAAAGGGTGTTCATCTCATAAGACATGCAATCTATCGGACACTGGAACTTGGTGGACAGTTTGTTCTCCTTGGTTCAAGTCCAGTGCCACAAATTCAGGAAAGTTGTGTTTTTTCTTTTCTTAGCTTCTTTGTGTGTTTTTTTACCTTGTTGATCTTTTTAGGCTAATGAAATTATGAATAATAAAGATGGTTAGAATATGAAAATAAATGCAAAACATATGAAGTTAAAGTATAATAACTTTCCGATGATTATAAGATGTAGGCATAAATTTGAAAGTTGGCGTTAACTGCTTTTAAACGACTTCTTTCTTTAGTGCTAAAGCCTTGTGTAGCCTCAGTTTTTATTTTACCATTGCAATACAATTTTGGTGGTGATGTTGAATAGTCAACTTCCGTATCATTTATTGACATGGGAATTTTGTTTGTGCAGAAAGAGTTTGAGGATATTAGCAACCATTTTAAGGCTCATGAACATGTTCGATTGATACTAAAATATGACGAATCTCTTTCCCATTTAATCTATGCTGCCTCTGACATGTTCATCATCCCATCCATCTTTGAGCCATGTGGCCTTACACAGGTATATAGCTAATCTTTCCAATAAATCATGCCTTACAATAAGGACTTGGTATCCAATCTTAAGATTGATCTCATATGTTTACAGATGATAGCAATGAGGTATGGTGCAGTCCCAATAGCAAGGAAGACAGGTGGTCTGAATGACAGGTGGAGTAACCTTTGATGGCTTTTTTATATAGAGAATATGCTTAATGCCTTTAATATTAAGATTAATTCTTTGGATCTCCGCGCAGTGTGTTTGATGTAGATGATGACTCCATACCTATCCAGTACAGAAATGGATTTACATTCTTGAATGCTGATGAGCAGGTAATCGATGTTTGATGTTTAAGAGTTCTGTAAATGAATTGGTATACTATGTTATAATACTGTATATCACGTGGAAGTTCAGTTCAACAGCTCTGCATAGTTACCAGGCTCAACTAAGAAGATGGTTTAAATCGTGTTGCATCTTTAGAGCAACCAAACCTATTATTCTCAAATACTTCGGTTGAGCTACTTGAACCATGGGTGGTGCAGTTGAACATACCCTATAATCCTCATAAAAGCAGTTACCTCCATATCTTGGTGTACTACAAATTCAGCTTGTGTAGAGAATCGTCCAAAAAATTTTTTTAACCAACCTAGGTGCTATTTTTGGCTTATTTGTGCATATGATTTCAGCACGCTTTTTTTTTTTTTTTCTTTTTCCAAAGCATAATAAGTTGAATCCAGAGTGCTCTTTGTTGATGCTTGTCCAAGTTGCTTAAGGTACTTGTATAAGCCTGCACAAACAAACTTTTTCCAATAGCTTTACCATATACACCAATGAAGTGTATCATACTTTAATTTTACAAACACTTGTATTCAGTAGAACAAGGCCTACCTTGCAAGTACTTCTTACCAAATAATTTCTAGCATCATTCTTGAATTGTTGATCAAGTTTCCAGGTCATCTTTTGATTAATTTAGTGATAATGGAGGTGATGTTTCATAATTATGCAGGGGCTCAACAATGCTTTAGAACGTGCAATTTATCATTACACGAAAGATATTGATGGTTGGAAACAACTTGTTCAAAAGGATATGAACATAGATTTCAGTTGGGACTCTTCAGCATCACTTTATGAAGAACTTTATGGGAAGTCCATCGCCAGAGCAAGGGCTGTAAATCGTCCTTGAGGTTTCTCGGTGGACATCGTTTGATTTCTGCTTCAGCTGAAATTATGCTGGCACAACTCACGATGTGACTGATGATGAGAGGATCGACTATGCTAATTCATTCATACTATAGAGTACACACTAACCAGCAGCTTGTTGAATATTGATTCAGCTGGAGCCGAGTCAATTCTCCTTGAAGTCACGGTTTTTGAAATGAAAAGCTGCAGTGCTCCAATATTTCTTTTGCTAGACCAGGTTAAACTCATACTTTCCATGTAAATATAGTATAGTTCCTTTATTTTATGGTTTAGCGTGAACTTCAATTTATAGATGGTATACATCATACTCAGGTCTTGCTCAGAATACAGTGTACACAATTCATGTTTTATTTATATAAGTAAATAAGTTATATCAATAAAATAAATTCTTTGGCATTCACACTGTGAAAAAGCTTCTAGAACTCAAAAATATATTTAGTTATTGTTAAAAGTTGATTTCTTTCTGTTGATACATACATTTTTTTTTTCTGGAATATCATTGAGGAAAATAAATCAGAGCTGGTTATTTTCTGAAACTTTTATACTGAATCCTTCGAAATTATGTATTCCTTACTTGCATTTGCTTTGGTTTAGAGGTGAAATTGGAAATTGAAATCTCTAGGGAAAACTGAAGATCATGTCCTGTTCCTGTAGTTTTTATTTTAACTTGATAAAAATTGCATTCTATACTATGTGTGGTTGACATGGTCGATGGGGTATTAGCTCCATTGCCAGGAGGGAAACAATCTGAACAGCCATTTCCGTATCGCAAAGAACATAGGTGAGTTTGATTCATGTTCTTTAATTGACATTTGACAGATTGATCACAATGCATCGGTAATTTCGTTTCTTAGACCTTATTTTTGTAAGTATTCAACTGCCCCCTTATAAGAATAGAAATGCTGTTCATTTTTAGATCTATTGATCTGTTAGCACTACTGAGAAATAATGATAGCAATGTTTTTAATCATAGCAGTTTAGGCTCACTAAAATTCTCATGATATTTAATTAATTCACAGTAGTTTTACATTAGCATCATAACAGTCTTAATATATTGCACTCATCACTCGTCTAAATTCACTTTCCGGGGACAAAGTTTGTGGCGAAGGCCCATGCGTTGTTGTTGACAGGGTCTGCAAGGTGGTCAGCGAGGTTTTCCAATGGACCCTTTCCGGTAACAATGGCTTGTACGAAGAATCCGAACATGGAGAACATGGCCAATCTACCGTTCTTGAGCTCCTTAACCTTCAGCTCGGCAAATGCTTCAGGGTCCTCGGCAAGGCCCAATGGGTCGAAGCTACCACCTGGGTAAAGTGGGTCAACCACTTCACCGAGTGGCCCACCAGCAACTCGGTATCCCTCAACGGCTCCCATTAGAATGACTTGGGTAGCCCAGATGGCCAAGATGCTTTGAGCGTGGACCAAGCTTGGGTTGCCCAAGTAGTCGAGTCCACCCTCGCTGAAGATCTGAGACCCAGCCTTGAACCAAACGGCCTCGCCGAACTTGACTCCGTTACGTGCCAAGAGCTCGGGGAAAACGCATCCAAGAGCTCCAAGCATGGCCCATCTGGAGTGGATCACCTCAAGCTCACGGTTCTTGGCGAAGGTCTCTGGGTCAGCTGATAGTCCAGCGGTGTCCCAACCGTAGTCACCAGGGAACTCACCTGTGAGGTAGCTTGGTGACTCACCGGAGAATGGTCCCAAGTACTTCACACGGTCTGGGCCGTACCATGGGCTGCTGGATGAGGCAGGCTTGGGCTTGCCTGCTGTCTTCCTCATGGAAATTCTGCCACTGCTGGTGATCTCAGGTGAGATCTTCACTGCCGTTCCGGCAAATGATGGGGAAGAAAGGGCCATTGTTGAGGCTGCCATTGGCTTTACAAGTAAGTGAAGTATTTTTTTGATGCCTTTAGCCTTAGTGTTGAATAAGCTGTTGGTGATGAGAGGGAGAATGGTTTTAGGAAGTTACTTATAGGCTATAGGAGTTGATATTCTCTTATCTTGCAATATCTATATCTCTCTTCTCATAGGGTTTACAGATTCTATATTGCTACTTGCTGTGCTCTGTCCAGTTGGCCATTTCCAGTCCGTCTATTGTTATAATTTTAACTTCACTAGTAGTCTCCACTCTCCAGTACCCTACAGCCAGCAATGAGCTGGTAAAATCTATATCTCATGGCTGAGAGTTTTTGTTTCCCATCTTGGTCCTAAAAGATCCATTAAAATCGAATGACATCTGATAGAGATATGCGGCAGTTAAATTGTTTATGTAATTTCAAAGGGATATCGGAGGTTGTTCTTGTTACATTGGTACCATGAGGTAGGTGTTAGAACCTTCAGGACTTGCTGTTATCAGGTTCCGCGCTCCATCTAGTGTATGTGTCTTTGATATCTTATTATCTTCCAAAGCCAATATGAACTATGTTTGTTTGGTATCTGTAAGCATTCATCACAGAAGTATTCGGTTTTTGGTGTATGCAAGGCAAAGTTTAGATTTTCATCTACTACTAGAAATTGTATAGTATTGGGGACTTGGGAATTCAGATGGGTGGTGGAGTTAGATTTTATGGGAAGGCTGCATTTCCTTTGGGGAAGAGGGGATCTAGAATTCTAGGTCGAGTTTGGACAGCCCCAGTTGTACACTCCCTTCGTTCTGCGAAACATTGTTGATTCTGAACGTCGTTCAGACAGGAAGTGATCAGATTTGCCAGTGCATGTTCGATTCCATTCTTTCGAGTGTTTCTAACCTACATTAACAGTTCGATTGACCGACAAATGATATTAATTGACATAGTACTACTAAGCATATACTCCAGTATTCACATCTGCCTCTTTTCTCTTCTCTTCATCACAGCAGTGTTCTACACTTCTACTAGTCCTAATCTGGAAATCTTGATTCATCTGGTAGAAGGACAGTGACACTATCCATCTACACACTTGGCAAACTCCAATTGGCTCTCTTCAATTTCTGCTGACACTTATATTGCTTATGATATTTTCTCCACCACCAGTTATGCCTCAAAAAAATCTGACCAGAACTAATGGCTCTAGCAGGCGCCATGTAGACTTACAAAATCCAACCCAAGAAATGTGACTCCACCAATGAGACTTCAGATAATGATCTCCACAGATAAGGACCCAATTACCCCCAGATGCTATAAAAACCTTTCTGGTCTGCTTGTAGAACTCAACTCACTAAACACCTCTCAACTCATCTAATCTTTTACACTTCCTTCCCCTTAATTCGAACAATGGCAACCTCTACCATGGCCCTTTCATCCCCGGCCTTCGCCGGAAAGGCGGTGAAGATCGCACCTGAGTTCGCCACCAGTGGCAGAATTTCCATGAGGAAGACTGCAGGCAAGCCCAAGCCTGCTGCTTCTAGCAGCCCATGGTACGGTCCAGACCGTGTTAAATACTTGGGACCGTTCTCCGGTGAAGCCCCAAGCTACCTGACCGGTGAGTTCCCTGGTGACTACGGCTGGGACACTGCTGGACTTTCAGCTGACCCAGAGACCTTCGCCAAGAACCGTGAGCTTGAGGTGATCCACTCCCGATGGGCCATGCTTGGAGCTCTTGGATGTGTATTCCCAGAGTTGTTGGCTCGTAACGGAGTCAAGTTCGGTGAGGCCGTTTGGTTCAAGGCCGGATCCCAGATCTTCAGCGAGGGTGGACTCGACTACTTGGGCAACCCAAGCTTGGTCCACGCTCAAAGCATCCTGGCCATCTGGGCTACACAAGTTATTCTAATGGGAGCCGTTGAGGGATACCGCATTGCTGGTGGGCCACTCGGCGAAGTCGTTGACCCACTCTACCCGGGTGGTAGCTTTGACCCATTAGGCCTTGCCGAGGACCCTGAAGCATTTGCCGAGCTTAAGGTTAAGGAGCTCAAGAACGGTCGGTTGGCCATGTTCTCCATGTTCGGATTCTTTGTTCAAGCCATTGTTACCGGAAAGGGTCCGTTGGAAAACCTCGCCGACCACCTTGCTGACCCAGTCAACAACAACGCATGGGCCTTCGCCACCAACTTCGTCCCCGGAAAGTGAGCTCCAGAAATTGAAAATGTTTGAGTTGTGAGCTGTGTGAATTGTTGAACTCACTCACACTGTGCTTGAATTTAATTTGTTGAATCAAAGTGTGAGTTTCCAGCACTCATGGTCTGTTTCTGTTGTAAAAATAGTTTGATCTAATGGATACTTTTAAAGTTTTGCATCAATTGCTACTAGCCCTTTTAAAACGTTAAGACGAATACATTCGGGCACGGTCGGACTCTTTTCGGGGGACTTTGCGTTTTTGAATATAACAGTATAACACTTATTCCTTGAGTAGTAGAGAGTGAAATATGCCAAAATGTGCAGCTAAATACATCCGAGCACGGTCGGACCCTTTTTTTCGCGGCTCTGCGTTTTTACATATAACACTTTTGCTCGAGTAGTAGAGAGTAAAATATGCCAAAATCTGCAGCTAACCAACATGGCCAATTTTTCAATTCTCTCAAACAACTGGAAAAAAGACTCAAACTTGAGAACAATCCCCTCCCACCCACCGCCCTGCCGCCGCCTCCGCCACCGGCGGCGGCGGCGGTACAAGTAGAGCACCAAGAAAACACCCACACCACACAAAACTCAGATTCTCTAGGTACCCCAATGTACCTATTCAACGAGCACAGCGCCAATACAAGCACATCAATCGTCCCAGAAACTGAAACCCCTATCTCAAACCCTAATTTTTCACCTAAAGGCAAAACCCCAGTTGAAGAAAACCAAGAGGGAATCGAAGAATCACTTGATCAGGAAGAAAGACTCAATCTTGGCAACGAAATTGAGCTGATGATGCAGCTACTGGGCTTGGCAGATTCTGAAGAGCCCAAGAACATGTTGAGCCGTTTCGAAGAGGGTTGCGATGATGAGTTTTATGAGAGGATTGTTGGGGTGAAGGGTCCAAAGAATGGGAAGGAAGCAGAGAGATTGGATGGGTGGATTAAGCATTTGTTGAATGGTGAGGTGAAAGAGCCATTTAGGTTGGCTCATTTACTGTTGGGAAAAGCTGCTATTTTGCATTCTGGTGATAATTGTGATGATGGTTTTGGACTATTGGAGTTTCCTTGCACTGTGGATGAGTTCTTGCAAAATGATCCACCTTTAGAATAGGCTTGTCTTTACAGTGAAATGGCGAATTCGCCAGGCGAGAAAGTTCTTGTGCAAATTCTGTTATGAACAAAAGTTCTTTAAAAGTGCAATACCAAGTTCTGCATTAGCTAGCTTTAATATTTGTGTTGCCGCACTGGAATGCTTGTGATTGAATCAGCAGACACTTCTTGCGAAGATTTCGCCTGTTTGCAGGCTAGATGTATCAGCTAACATAAGCAGTATCTACATGCACCAATTCATGGCATAAAGAACAGCTGTTTGCCTCCCTCAATATGGTTTCGATTTGTCTGTTTAACTCTGTCTGTTTTTTCTGGTCAAAGAAATGCGGAGTGAATGATGAAACATTGGGCACATGACATAACGTTCACCATAACAGAAACTACTCGCCAAGCTTGTTGCTGCAACTTCTCAAGTGTATATAAATGTCAGCAATATGATGATCTCAAGTCATTCATTCTCCATCTATAATCTGCATCTGCTAATCCACATACACAAGTTACCTTCAATGGCTAACTCATTTCAGTGTCATTCAATTCTTGACTTTCTCATTCCTATAGTGTTTGTCGTTTCAGGTATATATCAGTCACAAAAGCTTTAATTTTTTTGTTTTTCGTTCTTTCAGACAGACTAATATAGTGATTGGTGTTATGTACTACCAGGTCTAGTTCTGAGGCCGGTAACTAGTCAGGCGGCTGGTCAGGTAAGATGAAATCACGAACAAATATTTAATTTTTTTCTATGATAAGAAGACACGCAAAAACTCAGAAATGGCTGGCATTTTGGCAGGGATCATGGTGCATTGCTAGTCCATCGGCTCCAGATGAGGCATTGATAGACAACATAAACTATGCCTGCGAACAGGTGGATTGCAGCATAATTCAACTGGGAGGCGATTGCTTTTTTCCAGCTACCTTCGTGAACCATGCTTCAGTTGCTATGAATCTGTATTACCAGACAACGGGGAAGCACCATTGGAATTGCGACTTCAAGAAAAGTGGTGTTCTTGCTGTCAGTGACCCCAGTAAGCATTTTACTCCACCTACAGTAACAAAACACCGCTCCTTTCATCCATCACCTCAAAAGTGTAGCGTTACGGTTTTCATTTACTGAAGGAGTGAAGGGTGCTGTTTAATTGGCACATACTCTGTGTTCTTACTAACGCATTCTTGCTCGGTATTGCTTTTCTTGAAGGTTTTGGGAACTGCAGGTTCAAATGCACGGATTAGGGTGCTGCGGCTTCTGATCTACATTTTGAAGGGACATTGTTTGCATATCGGAGTTAAATAAACCGGGATTTATATCAGATCATTCTGCATGTGTCTGTGTATTGAGCTGAACACAGTAGCAGATTTTTTCATAAATTTGAATATTGTAGCAGCACCTGTCATTAAACTTAATCATCACTTGCTCTTTTAAGCTGTGATTTTACAGTTGTGCAATTATTATACAAAACTGAAACCTACTAGAACTGTTACAAGAGGAGGAGGAGGGACACAATGATCAAGCAGCAGAAACAATTTAAGCTACTACTTCATCCGCCCCGTGCCAAGCCTCCTATTTATTTATTTTTTTGACATTTTTAACTTCCATTTGACCTTAATTTAATCTTAAACCATATTGGAAACGTAAATTTAAAACTTATATTATAAAAATATAAGATTTC
>JAQRGC011923646.1:0-10294 GCA_028659135.1 Plantago lanceolata
GCTTATTTTAGGACTTAATTATTGACACACAAGCTCCCACTAACTTGGTGATTACCTTAAGTCCTTGGGAACATTTTATTGAATAATTCAAACAACCAAAATAACGTATTCATAAAATGTAATGCCAATTGTATTTAATAATGTATAAATAAATGAACATGAATAAATAACAATAACTGAATGTGATCAAGTACATATCGTCCCTATCGTGGGTTGTCTCTAGGACATATATACTTTCAACTTATACAAGCGAAATGTTTCAGCAGGACTATTAGTTTTAATTCCTAGTATTTGTATTAGGTTACTGATGATGTATTTGTTGTGTAAACAATTTATTGAGGTGCCTAGTGACTTAGCAGAAGAAGACTACGAAGACTGAAGACTCAAGTAAATTCTGCAATAAGTTACTGAAAGAATTTGACTCTTACTGATATAAGTAATGACCTTTCAGCAAGTGGTGATAGTCAAGTGAAAATCTATATGACAGAGTAGGATGACTTTGCTACCTTACTGATATACAGGTCAATTGCTGAAATATCAGCAGATAGAGTTGGTTGCTAAAAGAGCAACATCCTCTTGCTAATATCAGTCTGTGACCCTTAATGAACAAGTAAAGGATTCCTTGTTGATAGACAGTACTACTGTGCATTTAATGTTGCAGAAAGACGTTCTAAAGAAAAGAAGAAGAAGACAAGCTTTTGCAACAGAATAGTACAAGCAAGACAGTGAATTCAAAGTTTGAATTTCAAGGATTTGAAATTCAAATGGACTGATATTTCACTATAAAAGGAAGACTTAGAGCAGAGAGCAGATCAAGGTTTTTTTTCATCGTTCTCAGTGCAACTTACAAGCTGTTATTGATCTTTCCTAGTTTTGCTCTGATAACCTTCCAAGACTGAAGCTTACTTTCTCTAAGCTACTTTTAGAAGAGTAGAATCCTTGTTCACACAAGTGTGTTCTTTCTCTTGAACTGATAAAGTCTTAAACCTAGAATCCTCCAACTGCTTGTTGAACAAGCATTACAGTTGTGATTCTCCTGCTGTTTGAATTTACTGTAAAGTAAATCATTTAGCATCATACTCAAACACACTCTCTCCAAAGGCATGTTACTGTAGTTAGGGGGACCTACTTTACTGGTCTGTAAAGAAAACCGTGTTTGAAGTGAAGCAAGCAACTTGGGAAGTTGTGTTGTTGAGACCTCTGTTGTGGGATTACTAGATAGGATTTATAAGGAACCTCATCTTCTATCTTAGTGAATTCAAGTCCAGGATTGGGTGAAGTGGATTAGTTGAAGGATGACGCCACCTTCAGATACCACTATAAACTGTGTGTTTTTACTTCTTGCACTTAGTTTCAGCAAGCTACCTGTTTACTGTTTATCTGCTCTTGACGATTATATGCTTAACTGAGTACTTAACTTAAAGACTTCCGCTACTCTGACTGTTTCAGTATCAACAAACACCTAGTGCTTGCTGAGAAATCTGTTTAGACACAAAAAGTTTTTAAAGAATATTCACCCCCCCTCTCTAGTCTTTAACCTTGTTGTCTAAGGGACCAACAAGTGGTATCAGCGCAGGAGGTTCTTAAGACCTTCTGTGTTGAACCTTGATCCCTTTTAAGTGCTCTGTTTTTGAAGTATTTTCTCGTTGCATTTGATCTGTCTTGTTTAGTATTTTCAGGATGTCTCATCTAGGTGATGCTCCCACTCTGAAGCCAGAGAACTATGAGAAATGGAGGAACAACATGATGTTTCATCTGGAAGCTATCGGTGATGAAATATTGACTGTCATTAATGATGGTCCCATCAAGATAGAGGTCTCCAGTAACTCTTATCCAAGGGCTAATGATGCAACTGCCACTCAGGAAAAAAAGAATGAGTGTGTAGTTGTAAGGAAGCCTAAGGACATGAATGAATGGACTTCTGAAGAAGCCAAGAGGTTTCGACTTGATGGACAAGTCATAAACATCATCATCCGTTCCACTCCAGATTCCATACAATGCAAGTTGTGGGGTGCTAAGACAACTAAGGAAGCATGGAAGATGGTACAAGATCTGTGTGCTGGTTCTGAAAAGACTAAGGAGAACAAGCTGGAAGTGCTGAAGCTTAGGTTTCAGAACTTCAAGCAAGGTCCCACTGAGTCTTTGGAAGAACTGAATTTCAGATTCACTACCTTGATCAGTGAGATGGCTGCACTTGGTGAAGGTAGTAGATATTCTGATGCTGAAAAGGTGAAAACCATCATTCGAGGTCTTAACCAAGAACGGATGCATACACAAAATTTCTACTACAACCAAGGTGTTCCCAACATCTCACCTACTGAGTTGTTCTCTCACTTGGCTGTTGTCAACTATGAGACAAAGTAGAGAGAAAGTCTTTCTGCTGAAAAATTGCAGAATGTAGCTTTGGCATCCAAAGCTATTCCTTCTGAAAAGAAGGAAGACTCTTCCTCTGCCCATGAGAATGCTCCTGCTGTGAGGAACATGAAGAAGTTTGTCAGCAAGGAGATTGAAAGAAGAAAAGCAAAAGAGACGCTGAAAAAGCATCTCGAGGGTAACTACCACAAGTACAAGGCAGATTCTAGCTCGATGAACAAGCAAGCTCAGCAATCTTCTGAGTCTCCAGCAGTTTGAAATGATCTATGTTTCTATTGTCATAAACCAGGTCATTTTTACGAGAGACTGTCCCTTGCTGAAAAGCAAGTCTGGAGACAAAAGAAGAAAATTCAAGAGAACTATGATCGCAAAGGAGAAGAAGAAGATGCAGATGAAGATTGATGCACTCTCCATTGAGACAAGTTCAGAAAGCAGTGATTCTAACTCAGATGTTGATGAATCTACACCGATTAATGATTTCAACAAGGTAGTATGTGGTATTGCCATTGAAGACATGTCTGATGAAGAATCCAGTTTAGTTTCTGAGCACGTAAACTCTTCACCCTCTGGATATGAGACTGATGACGAAATTGATGATTTAATGCTGGTACAAGGAGAGCTTGATCGATTTGAAAATGCTCTATCTGAAAATCATGATAAACTTCAGCTCGCTGAAAACATGACAAAACAGGCTACTGAAAAGTATAACCTGCTGAGCATTGAATATGAGACCAAAGTTGCTGATCTTATGCAACTCACAGCTCTT
The DNA here is from genome assembly GCA_028659135.1 of Plantago lanceolata. Taxonomy (NCBI): domain Eukaryota; kingdom Viridiplantae; phylum Streptophyta; class Magnoliopsida; order Lamiales; family Plantaginaceae; genus Plantago; species Plantago lanceolata. The sequence goes on from JAQRGC011923646.1 coordinate 3,140, forward strand.
CTTACAAAGGTGACGGATGAAAACCCTGCCGTGTCTGATGAATTGTCTAAGTATAAGGCAACAATTCTGACATTGCTTGCTGAAAACAGAGAGCTTAAGAAGAAAGATATCAACTTTCCTTCTTATGCTGATGCAAGTAGTTCAGTGGCTGAGTTGCAATCATACCTGAAGAAAGGTACTCACAAGGAAGGTCTTGGAGCAAAATATGATCAAAATCATGTCACTCTCTTGAAAAAGAGGAATGCTCCACCAAAGAACTTTGTTCGATCTTCTGAGTATCAGGATGCTAAAGTGTATCCAATTGGCAAGACTGACGTTGCTGAAAGATGCAATTTTCATAAGAAATCCCCAGTTGCTGAAAAATGCAACAAGAACTTTGTTCCTAAGAGCAAACATTCTGCTGAAAAGCAGAAGGTGCCTGCTGAAAAGCACAGGCTTCGGAAGAAGTCTGACAAGGTTGCTGAAAGACGCAACAAGTCATCTGTTGATAAACCTGAATCAAGTAAGATTGCTGAACAAAGGAATCAACATACTCTGAAAAAGGGACTTGGTTTGAAAAGTCAAAGAAATCAACTGTCTCATGAGTATAAGCAGACTCAGCAGAAGTACTTCAAGGAACAAAGGAAAACCAAACCAAGCAAAGCTGTGAGCTTCGAAAATGATAGAACTAGAAGGACAAAGGCACGTAAGCATAAGAGAGTTGATGAAAAGCAATTTTTGCCTAGAAGTGTTCTGAAAAGAGCACCACCACTGAGAATCGACATTGTTAACAATGTTCAACCATCATTTGGTGACTTGCCTTCTTGTGTCTCAGCAAGAAAACAAGCAGAATCTGCAAAGATTCAGACTTGGGTTCCTACTGGTCGTATTTTTGAACATGTTGATAATTTTCCTATAATGGGAAACTAACTTGTTCAACTTGATTGTGCAGACTCCAGCCACGGAAGCAAACAAAGCAATTTGGCACTTTGACAGTGGTTGTGGAAAGCATATGACAGGCGACAAAGCAAATCCGATCAATTACAAGCCCCGCAATAATGGGCCTACAATTCGATTTGCAGATGGTGAACTAAATCCTACCTTGGATTTGGGAGATGTGAAGATTGGTTGTTTAACCATAGAAGGTGTACTTCATGTACAAGAACTTAAATTCAACCTGTTCAGCATGAGTCAGTTTGCTGATAAAGGTTATTTCATTGAGATTAAAAGCAATGAGTGTAGACTGATTGATCACAAGTCAAACAAAGTTTTCTTGGTTGCTATAAGGAAAAGAAGGCTTTATGAGGTTGACTGGAATTCAGCAACTGTAGAAAGATGTCTTGTGTCTACACCTAATCTTGCTGAACAAGCATGACCGTGGCATAAAAGGACAAGTCATCTCAACTTTAAGACGCTGAATAAGTTGTCTAAGAAAGAACTTGTGATTGGACTGCCTAAGGCTACTTCCAAGAAGGAAGGTTTTTGTTCAAGCTGCCAGTATGGGAAGCAAACCAAAATACATCTTGCTAGTAAGGTAGTACAGTCTACAACAAGACCTTTGCAGATGTTGCATATGGATCTTTTTGAGTCCTCAGCAGTCAGTTATGCTCGAAAGAAGTATGGTCTGGTAGTTGTTGATAACTTTTCAAGATTTACATGGGTAACTTTCTTGAGGCATAAGTCAAAGACTAAAACTGAGATACCTAGCTTGCTGAACAAGCTTGCTGTCATGAAAAATGACAAGGTATCAGTAATCAGGATAGGCCATGGAACTGAATTTTTCAATCAGTATATAACTGAATTCTGCACAAGTAAAGGCATACAACATCAACTATCTTCAGTAAGGACACCACAGCAAAATGGTGTTGCTGAAAGGAAGAACAGAATGCTAAAGAAAGCTTCAAGATCTATGCTGTAATATCCCGTATTTGTATTAATTCATTTCATTAGATTTTAATTATTTATATAATTGATTGTCTGACTAAAAATTATTTTGTATTGCTTTTATTTAATGGTTTAACTTTTACGTTAGAAACTCCGAATCGAAAAGTTGATTCGATTGGTTATTGGACCGAGTTTGAAAAAATAAAATACTTGCGCTATTTAAAAATCTGAACTCACTAAGTTGGCCCAATATTTGAGCCCTTTTGTTTAACCCAATTTAGCCCATTACTTTCTAAAGCCCAATCCAAGCCCATTTTCGCATACCGATTTTCTGCACAACGCGTCCAATTTGTAAAATCAATTCTCGCTTCGTTAACCATAGGATCAAGCTGAAATTTTGAGGATAGGTTTCTAACATGTCGTTCTAAACTTTCACTAGAGGGATCGTCGTTTTGATATTCAAGTATATCACAGTAATCAGAACAAGCTGGTCTCTTCTACTCCAATTCAAGCCCAACTCTTCACTTTCCTCCCAAACCACCACCACCCCACCTCAAATCCATCACCTCCTTCTTCATCAAAAGGTAATTTATTTGGCATCGTTCTTTGAATTCTTTGCCTTCGGACTATTTTTCCTAATTTCATTTTTGGCTCGGTTGAACCCTAGTTTTGGATTTGGGATTGATTGTATTGTGTTAGACTCCGTTTGGGGACTCAGTGACTGATTCGAAGTTGATGGGTTCGTTTTTGAACTTCTGACTTTTGTGAGGACCTTTCTGAAATGTATAAAACCTTAAGGACCTAGTTTGGACACTACAAAAACTATAAGGACCATTCTGGAATTTTCAAAACATGTGGATTGTAACTCGATTGGATTCTCGAACCTCAAGGTTCGATTGAAATTCTGTTTTACTGGGGCCTCGTTGTAATTCTGAAAACATTGAGGACTAATGTGACTTTGAGTTTTAAAATCGAAAGGACCTATTTGCAGTTTATTGAAACTGAAGGACTGGACTGGTTTGCAGTTGGAAAATAGTTTTTGCTTTGAGTCAAGTATTTACATTCTGGACCAAATTACCAACTTTGTTGATAACCTAACTGGTTGGGTACTTAGAGTTTAATTGGAAGTTATGGAGTTCCGAATCCTATTATTATCAATTTTGTGTTTCTTTTATCTTTTATTTTTAGGACTTCCGTTTCGACTGTTTGGTGGTAACCATCCACATTCTGTCTATGTTTCATGTCTGTAGCCCGTAAACCAAGCTCTGAGGTTGATTTGGAGTTGACTGAACCTTGAGGGTTCTTTTTATAATTTATCAAACTCCAAGATCGTTTTGTAATTTAATGAACTTTGAAGAACCTTTTGTAATTTCTTAAAATTTAAGTGAAGGGTTGGTACTTTTAAATAAATCCAGAACCTAACCAAGTTTTGTTTAACCAAAAGGGTTTTTTTGTAATTATTTAACTTCTAAGGACTATTTTGAAATTAACAAACCTTGGAGGACCTTTTTGTAATTACTTGAACAGTGGGAGTTTGACTTTTTACCTTGACTCTGACTTTTAGAACCGAAAGGACTTGTTTGCAATTAATTGAAACTCAGGGACGGATTAGCAAAGTAGTTTGTTAAACGGATTTGTTGGTCTTTTCTGAAAACTAACCAATTAAGAATTAGATCTCGAAAAATCTTAACTAACCTAAGAGCTAGCATAGTTGGTCGGGTATTAAGAGTTTAACGTTGAGGTCTTGACTTCAAATCCCCATCGTCACCTATTTTTCTATTTATTTATCTTTTATCACTTCTACTTCCGTTTCGACTATTGAAAGTAGTATCCTCCGTATTCTGTTTAGGTTTTTCTGTCCGTTACTTCGTGGCTCGAGTTTTTAAGAGCTTTCTCTGAAGATCCGTAAACCGAGCTTTTAAGTGTTCTGTATGGCGTCTCGTGATTTGAGCTATATGTGGCTCAGTTCAATCAATCGCTAAGGTGAGTGTTCACTGAAAACTATTACTGTATAACTATTTGCGAAAACCTGGAAAGTTTAATGAATAAGTAGTACTTTACTGTTGTTTTTAATGTCTGCTTCCGCTATATAAGTCCTGAGTATGATTGTTCTGTTTTCAGGCATGTTATATTTTTTTTTAAGTCTTCTTCAAGGTTTTATACTCGGTTTCCTGTTTTCCCTCGATTTTCGAGCACTGTTTATGTGTTCTGTTTTCTCTCGGTTTCCGAGCACTGTTTACTGTTGTCTCGGTTTTCCAAGTATTGTTATTCTGTTTATTGTTTTCTCGGTTTTCCGAGCACTGTTATTCTGTTTATTGTTCTCTCGGTTTTCCGAGCACTATTATTCTATTTTCTGTTCTCTCGGTTTTACCGAACTCTGTATTCTATTTTATCTGACCGGTCGATTAGGGATTCTGGTAGGTAGACTTGGATAGTGTTGACTATCGACTTTATTTATTGGTGTTCCTAGTCTAATCCCACATGGTGCGAGGCAGAAGAAGTTTAGGTCATGATTGGGTCGTAGAATTTCCCCTGAACGTACGCAGGGCGACTGTTCTGCCTGGAGTTGATCTCTCCATGGGGAGTTACAAGGGCAACTGGGAGTAGGAGCAATAAGGCGGGCTGCACCGACATTCTGTTCTGTTTTCAAACTGTTTTATGTTTTTGTTTTATCAAACTGTTGCACTGTCTGTTTTCCCAAATCGTATCGATGTTCTGTTTTCACAAAACACTGAGCACTGTTTAGCTTTCAAAATACTGAATACAGTTATATTTCCAAAATACGGTCACTGATATTGTCTCTTTGAATTCATTGTTTTGATTGTTGTTTTTCGGTTTTGTTTGCCAATTGAAAATATAACTGTTTTAATGCAAAACTCACCACTGAACGAACACCACTGAGATTTTTATCTCACCACTCTTTTCTTTTTATTTCCTTCCTTGTAGATTCAGCAACTGGCGAGTAAGCATAGACGTCCAGCGACTCGAGTGTTTGGGAGTGGTCTCTGGGATTTTCTGATAGAAGATGTTGTCTGAACTTACTTATCGTTCTGTTACGTCTTGTTTAAAATTTGAAGTTCTAGCTACCGTTAGCTTGTTTGAAGTTGTCAGCTCCCCTTTGGCGCCAAAACCCCCTTTGTCGTCTATTTAAAAATTATCTTTCGAATTTCCACCGAAACTGATTTTGTTTATTTGAAGAAAATAAAATTTCTGTAACGACTTTCTATTTAAAAATTACCATACCGTTACATATGCTTGCTGAAACAGAGCATTCTGAAGAATACTGAGTTGAGGCTTTAAATACTGCATGCTATACTCAGAATAGATGTTTGATCATAAAATCTCATAACAAAACTCCTTATGAGTTGTTTGTTGGACGATCACCAAACATTTCACATCTAACAATATTTGGTTGCAAATGTTTTGTACTGAACAATGGAAGAGAGTATCTTAGTACATTTCAACCAAAGGCACATGAATCAATCTTTCTAGGGTATTCCTCCAGAAGCAAAGCTTATAGAGTGTACAACAAATCCTCCAAAAAAACTGGGGAATCAGTCCATGTTGTGTTCTATGAAGGCAAGCAAGGGATACCTGCTGAAAGTGAGGTTGCAGATAAATTGAAGGAGCTGATGATTGAAGAGTAAAAGTCTTCTGAGAAATGAGCTGCTGAGACTCCAAAAGTTGTGTTAGAGGATGACTCTGACGATGAAAGGCATGTGCCTAGTAATGACCAGATGATTTTAACGCATGATCGTGAGTTTCCAGCAAGGAACTCAGAGGACAAAGAGGTTGCTGAAACATCACAATCTCAAACCCCTGCTGAAAATGGACCTTCAGCAGAAGATCAGCTTTCATCAGCAAGAGACAATGAACAAGTGTCTGCTGAAGAGAACAATCGTGCTGAAATGCATGGTTCTCAACCAAAGGGCTGTAGAAATATATGGATCCGAGATCATCCCTTCTCTGATATTATTGGCTTGTCTGAATCTGGTGTTAGAACCAGAAATAGAGTTGTTGAACAAGCAACTTTGGCAGCTGCTGAAAGCGCAGTTAAAAGGGTTGCTGAAGAAGCTTCCCTCATAACTTGTTTTCTTTCTGCAATTGAGCCCAAAACAATTCAAGAAGAATTAAAGGATCCTGAGTGGATCTGTGTCATGCAAGAAGAATTGGATCAATTTGAGAGAAACAAGGTATGGAAACTTGTACCACGTACCAATGGACTTCATGCGATTGGTACTAAGTGGGTGTTCAGGAACAAGTTGAATGAACATGGAGAAGTGACCAGAAACAAAGCAAGACTGGTTGCTCAAGGTTTCACTCAGACTGAAAGGTTAGATTTTGATAAGTCATATGCCCCAGTTGCAAGATTGGAGGTATTAGACTCTTTCTAGCCTTTGCAACACACAATGACTTCACAATTTACCAGATGGATGTTAAATGCGCATTCCTGAATGGTGAGCTTGTTGAGGAAGTCTATATGGAACAACCACCAGGTTTTGAGGCTCCATCAGAAACCAAGCAAGTCTACAAGTTTGAAAAAGCTCTGTATGGTCTGAAATAAGCTCCTAGAGCTTGGTATGATACTCTGGCAAAGTACTTGCTGAAAAATGGTTTTAAGAAAGGTGAGGTTGATAAAACCTTGTTCACCTTGAACAATGATGGTAAACTTCTCTTGGTCCAAGTTTATGTGGATGACATAATCTTTGGGTCCAAGGACAAGCTACTTTGTGAATACTTTGCAAATCTCATGAAAAATAAGTTTGAGATGAGCATGATCGGAAAAATGAATTATTTCCTAGGGTTGCAAGTCAAGCAACTCAATGATGGAATTTTCATTAGTTAATCAAAGTATGCTAAGGAGTGATAAGGGGATTTGCCACACCCCGAAATTAAAATGAATTTGTTTGCTAGCCTTAAAGGGGCTAAACTACAGCAATACACTTAGAGAAATGTAGTGTAGAGAAGCTAACCTGAGTGTCGGTCTCTCAGGACTAATCTAGTTTAGAGATTTAGTTCTAGAAATACTTAGTAAGCAAACATCAACAATCTACTACGGTAATTAATCAAATAAGTGAGACAAGTTGGTGGTAGCTTAGTAAGTCTAGAGCATCAGGTTATAATAATTCATGCAAGTGCAACAAGTATTGCTTTAAAAGTGATCCGCCTTGATCTTGCTGTGGGAATCGTACCATATCAGACAACTCTACATTCGGAGAGGATACTGCCGCAAGGTTTCCACCCTAACGCTCGATCAAGACTAACACCAAAAGACAAGTTTATGACATGTAT
>JAQRGC011923900.1:6635-17800 GCA_028659135.1 Plantago lanceolata
CCCCGGTCATTCCAATTTCCAACAAATAGCCCTGAAGATGCATGGTGACTGGTGAGTATTCAATGACTAGCCAATATGGTCATTTTAACAAATAACTATGAGTCTTCAGTGACTAGCCAATGTGGACATTCTAACAAATAGCTCTAAAGGTGCATGGAGAGTCTTCAATTACTAGCCAATGTGATCATTCTAGCAAATACCTATGCATGTGCCTGGTAAGTCTTCAATGACTAAGCTAGTATGGTCACCACCAACAAATACCTATGCATGTGCCTGGTAAGTCTTCAATGACTAAGCTAGTATGGTCATGCCACCAGAAACAAGCATAGTGGAGTACTTAACCATAATAAATTACAAGAAATATGTTTTAGTTTGAGACAACACCAATTTAAGGAACTCGGTCGAGAATAGTACAATTCGATCTAATATAAAGGTTTTTTTCCTTCCGGATCGCTGCAACAGTAACAAGATTGTGATGCTAGTAGTCTGGCAGAGCATCCTTACAGGTATAGATAACATAGTAACTTATCACAATGAAGTGGGCAAATTTGAAGCCAGCACCGTGGTTGTCAAAAAAGTTGGACTAGGGTGTTGACACAAATTTCCCCCAATGAAGGACTAGACGAGCTATTTTTTATAAACTGTGCATCAGCCAATATGCAGTACTACTGCGACAATGAAACAGCAGCATAATAACAAGGATTCACAAGGATAGACAATCATTCAACCAAGTAATAGTTTCAAAGTGTCATAATGAAGCACGCTTTCCATCAAACTAGAGCATATATGATTTGAAACTACTACAATTGAACCAGAAACTTGTACGTAATTCATAATACACCCCTAACCAGGTTGGGTCCCAACGTTAGGAGACAAAAATTGCTGCCCCAAGCCACAAGTCACAAGCAGCACATTCAAAAAGTTCCAATCATACAGATAACCATGTCATGTGTGATGAGATCCAGAGTTATCTCAGTACTCCCATTTCTTCAATTCCATTCCATCCGGAGGGGTTCCTTCAATTTTCTTTGCGCCCACTTCTTTCCAGTCAGTAGACAGCACTGTTCCATTTGATTCGACCTGTTCATTGTACAAAACCCAGAATGTCATTAACAGCCTACCAAAGATCTTAAATTGTAAGACAATTAAATATTCAGCTACTAGACATCTAGAAAAGATAGATGAGTACACCACGAGATTGTAAATACGAGAATAAGTTGGTGGTTCTTACAAAGGATTTGCTCATAGCTCTTCTTGTATCCTCATCTGCATTACCATATATTTCTCTGAAGAACTTGTTCAGAGCTGCATCGCCATCTAGCTTTTCATCTTTTTCCTGATACGCCAAGGAAGATCAAGTTGTGTATTTTCCAAGTATCAGACATGTTGTTCAAGAGTGAATAGGAGCCTACCTCTTTCTTTACTTGAGCTTCCAACTTGTCCCAGTCCACTCTTCTTGGTTTGGATGAAGGATAGGTGGGCTTTTGAATGACTGTTGATGATAACAAACATCAACAAGGAAATTAGAAATAAAACTTAATGCATAAATCTTCTTCATATTTCTAGACAGAAAACTTACCCGAGGGAACATTTGCTTTTGGTACAACTGCAACATCCCTGCTAAATTCAAGAGATGTCCAGTGCAATGGCTCTGCTTTAGCCAATCTGATTTCAGTTTTAGTAGACATCACATCGTATCTACATTTTGCAGGGACAATCTGTTTTACAAGAGAATAGCACCAAAGACAATTATAACGTGTTATTAATGCACATTCTTAATCACCAATGAAAGCATGTGTTATTTATGCACATTCTTTATGCAGCACAACTATTCAATTTCCAGAAATGCACATCAAGATGGTCGATGCAAAACCAAGACAGTAATTCTTAGTCAAGAAGCCGATGCACAGTACAAATCACCTTTCCAAACAACCGAGGCTGAAAATGGTATACTTCTTCACCCAGCACCTCAATGGTAACGCTAAGCTGAAATCAGGATGGACAAGATTAAGCACACAGTTACTATAGAAAACGCACAGCTAATAAACTGCTGGATCATGTACAGCTTACAATTTGTTCACCAAAGTCCACTACAACACAGTTTGCTGGTATACCCTTCGCAAATATAGTGACCACCACCTCCTCCGGTTTTTGATAAAATTCATGCCTGAAATGTACACCAAGGGACAGAAAAGTCGTGATAAGAGATATGCTCGTTGATTCAAGTTATCCAGTAAAATGGTATTGAGATTTGAAGTTTCTCAATGTAAATCTTATTTATGTTCAATAAATAGAAGGTAGCCTTGTGCCGGGGGAACAAAAAAGTATAGTAGTGAACTATCAGCTTTAAACATAGAAAAGCATAAAACTTCATCAATGATGGCTGACACTGCAAAACCAGCCTTGACAAGTCCGCCATCTTATTTTAAAGAGTTTACAGTGTTTTAAAAAAAATATAGTGCTGTCATATTTTGCACAGGACAACTTTAACTTAGTAAACAACGTAAGAATGCCACAACACCAACCTGTACTTCGGTTTGGTAAGAGAAACAGTTTTTTCTTGACTAGGCAAGTCAGCAGCAGGCTGTAACGTATTTGGAGTCACCACGTCATTCGAAACTCTATCACTCGATTGCACACATAGCTCTTCAGCTTCCTCTAATAATAATACAAGAAAATAGATCATGATGTAAAGACACACAAAAGGACAAAAAAAAAACGTCTTATGTTTACATAACTTAGAATCCCCTGAATAGGACAACCGGATGCATAAAATTTGTAGGTGTATAAATGACATGCGCAGTTCTTAAGTAGCCAAAGATGAACTTGAACAAATGTACACAGGCCATGAGTGAATATCTGAATATCCAATCAATACCATCAGAATTTACTAGTGGTCTATTTTCTCAACAAAAAAAAAAAAAAAAAAGTCACTCTTTTACTTCCTCCATTCCATTACAATCTTCCTACTTTCCTTTTTTGGTGTTACATTACAATCTTCCTGACCCAAAAAATGGAAAGGTTTTACCCCATTCACCAATTCTTTATTATTTCTCTCTCCTTTATCAGCACTTTATCAATCTCTCTCTATTTTATCACCCACTTACAATTAACTAACCATACAAATCATCTTTAATATTATTTCTTTAAACTCCATTTTTTTTACCACTTAAAAAAACGGAGGAAGTATTAATTGTATCCTTATTCATAAAACATTTGAAAACTGCCACTGCAATCAGAATTAGAAAACAATACGTGCAATTGAGAAATAAGGACCCAATCTAAATTTGCCCCTAAGGTTTCAAAACAATCATGTTCTAACAGAGTCTAAGTCTATGCTGTAATCAGGTCTTGGAACACAACCAACTATGTAAATTCATCTAACCAAGATGTTTCATGAAATCAATTTTGAACTTGTTAATTTTGTTCTTCATTTTTAAGCTCAGGTTATGAGGTACTCAATGTCATGTTAGATTTGCTGCTCTTCCAAATAATTTGTTAACTTCCATTCAAGGTTAACAAAGGAAAAATCAACCATCCAGTATGACAGTCCCACAATAAAATAAAATAAAATAAAAATCATAATGGAGTACCTGCTATGCGCTCTTCACATTCTTTGATCATTTTAGCAAACCTGGAATCTCCAGGTGCTAAGGAAGAACCACTTTCTAGAGCTGTTTTCGCAGTTTCGTACTCTTCAAGCTTCATGCATGCCACACTGCAGAAAACATAAAATCAATTGCACATAACCAAATTCTTGAAGACATTATGTTTTGTGTGTATATGCAAGTGTATTCACACTCAATACCATACATTCCTTCACCCTCCTTCAATAGCAAAAACCTACATTTTTTGTTAAAATAAATAAAATAATTTTAAAAAAACAAAAACAATTTGCACATGATGAAAGTAAACAGTTGAAAATAAAATTTTGTTCCTTTTTTCCTGGTAAGTCAGAATTAATCATTAAGCCTAAACATGCTTTACCCAATAATAAATTCAGTACAGCTGATCCACGTGAAGTGATGAAATTTTCTTAAAAAACATATAAGCACATCAACTGTGGAGACAAAATAACAAAATATGAATGCCAATTAGAGGGCAGATCAACAGGAGATAAGAAAGCAGCAAGTTGGCTATATATATTACAGTTATACAGTAGGCAACAAATGAGACTTTAATTAATCAGATAAGAAATCATTATCCACAACAGCAAAGTTTGCATTCACCCGGAAGTCTTGAAAACATGCAGCCTGGACTGACGTATACTCACCACATAATTTGATTTCTCTTTTTACAGATTTGAGGTTAGTGGTGGTATTATGTACAAAGAGAGCATAGCATTAGATATGTAGTCCATCGCAAAAGGTCTACTGGCAATACTGCCTCATATTGATTGGATGAAAGTAGTGTGGTACAAAAGTATTAGATACGATTTGGATCAGAAATGGGACCTCTCATTAAATCTACAATATTCTGCAATGCATTGCATAAAGACCTATATGTTAAATTAATTTTATTTATGTATTTATTATAAAAGAGCCTAAGCTCCCAGATCTATAGGAAAAAGACCTGTATGCTAAATGTCATACAAAAACGAATTTGATAAGCGTTATAAGCAACCAAGGCATGAGAAAGTTTAGGTAAAAACTTAACATGGGACAGTAAACCACCCTACAAACCAGAAATAACATGACCTAAACTGATGACACAGGAAAACATTGAGGCCATGTAAAGTGTAAAGAAAAAACAGAAAACTCTCACTCACCCTTTCCGCAAAAATGCTTTGGCCATTGACGGATCCAATTCAATTGCTTTATTTGCATTAGCAACAGCCTCTGTTAATCAAATGCTTACAGAATATCAGTGACAACGTCAAAGTCATGATTGGTTGTATAGAACACGAGTAAATGAGTCCAAATCAAAGACTAGAAACAGGCTACTCTTAAACAGCTAATTGACCAGTAAATTCAAGTAAGTGCCACAGGATTTGGTCAAGAAATCAAGACATTTTATTAGTAAAAGAAACATGTCCAGTCAGAACTAAATTCAAGAAAGTGCCACAGGATTTGGTCAAGGAATCAAGACATTATATTAGTAAATGAAATATGCTCATCAAATGAGGAATTGAGAATACGATTGTGTTAAACATAGTATGCCCATCAAATGAGGGATTGACAATACGATTCAGTTAAATTCAGTATGCTCATTAAATGAGGAATTTGGAATACGGTTGTGTTAAACTCAGTCTGCTCAGCAAATGAGGTATTGTGAAAACAATTGCATTAAACTCAGTATGCTCATCAAATGAGGAATTGAGAGAACGATTGCGCTGGACTCAGATAACAAACACATAGAGAAGTTATTGTTTCCCAAGTCCGAACACAATAATACCAGCCAAACTCACATCACAAAAGAAATTTCACAATCAAATGCCAATCAATGTTGGTTTTCCTAAACCATAAACCTAGCAAAATATTCAGGTCTTGTGCCAAATCAGATCAATAATGGAATAAAATAAATCGCACCCTTGCCCGAAAAAATCCTCATCTAACCTAAGGCCGCACAGTTCAAATAAAGGATGCATGGAATCATCAAATAAAACACAGGGAAGTGAATTTTTCTTCTTCAAATTGCTTAAAACCAACCTAAACAGGAGCAAAAATGCAGAATGCATAGAATCATCCAATTTTAAACCATTCTAAACCTAGTCTACTGACTGACATCGCAAATCTCACACGACTTTCCATCGATCAGGAACACAAAATAGCATAACTAAACCGATTCGTAAAGCAAAAATTGAGCGGATTACCGGTGAAGTTGCCGAGTTTGATATTGGCTTGGGCGCAATCGGCGTACAGTTCAGCGGTTCTAGGGTTTAAGGCAATGGCCTGAGTGTAGAGGTCAACAGCAAGTTCGAAGTGGTCGTCGATGAAGGCCTCCTTGGCCTTGGTTTCGAGATCCGATGTCGCCATTGTTGAATCGCCACCAAAAGCTCGTGGGTAGACGTTGGTTTATTGTAGCAGTGTGTGTTTTGATTCGGTTTTGTTTTTGTATTTGGGTTTTAGAACTCTCTGGAACCTATAGTTGCAGGATGAACTCGTTGACTGGTGAAAGTTGCCCGGTGATGGATCATGTAACTTCCTTTTTTTTTTTTTTTCCTACACTAGGATTTAAAGTTTAAACCTAAATAATATAGGGTGAAATTGTGAGTGAAAGTCCACGCGACAAAATGTGAGCGAAAAAAAAAAAAAGGCATTTCGAAAACAATGACTTGATGCGCAGATAGCATCGCCCTCTCAAACTTAAATGGGGAAAAATTGCTTTTTCTTTGGTGTTTTATCTTCAATTTCAGTATTGAAGCATTGTGATGCTCCAATTGAAGTTTATTTGTTGTTAGTTTTGTTTACGACATGCTCTAAAGTGATACTTCCTCCGTCCGCTTCGAAGTGCAACACTTTGACTTTTTAATTTTGTCGAAGGTCCGTTTGACCTCAAATTATTCTAAAACCGTATCGAAAAAATTTAAAAAAAGTTAATATCTTAAAAGTTAAAATGTTATAATTTCATAATATAACTTTTAAAAATATTTTTACGTTACGGTTAGTATTAGTTTGAGGTCAAACGGACCCTTAAAAAAATTAAAAAGTCAAAGTGCTGCACTTCGGCCTGGACGGAGGTAGTATTAATGTAAATTTTATGAATTAGATAAAATCCAGGGTAATTTGTTTAAAAATGAGATGAAATGTAGATATGAATGTTGAGAAGTTACATGTTAAAATTTTTTGCAATATGAGAATTGCTAATCTGCGGAACGGATTACCTCCAACGGTTAGTTGGCACAAAGAACATAATTTGGGGGAGAAAGAGAGAAACTATCAAAATCGGGCATCTTGCAAGAAGGAGAGAGATTCGACATGAAAAGTAATAATTATATTCATAAACTTGTGGATTTACAAATAAACTGGTGGAACTTTATATAGTAGACCAGACATTTACCTTTATATAATAACAGAATTGTTGGCGCGTGGAGCTCACGTCCAATATTCTGATTTGCCGATTTTTCGGTACTTACCTTATTTGTACTCCGTTTCCACATCTCCTTCCTCCCCTTTCTTTTTCTATTTGTTCTATATTTCTAATCATCTCCATCGGTGCACCTTGCTAATAATCTCATTCACAAAGTGTGTCACCGATCAAAACTATGAAGGAGCGAAGCGGTGGAGATCGATCTGGAGCTTTGTGAATCGGTGGAGATCTATCCATAGCTCTGCGAGCTTCGAAACGTTGCAGTTCGATAGCAATAGTTCGATCTCGTTATCACTTAAGGATGAAATATCTGAGATTGGATGCCAATCACACCCTCTAAGTAGGCTCAGGTTGCGGCCGACATTGCTTTCGAATTTCGTTGTACCAGGTACTTTGAAAATATTGGAATTAGGGCTTATTTGTGCGTTTTCTGTTTTTGGATTACGAATAAATACTACAGATACATGGGCTTTAACTTCTTGTGTATGAGTTAATTCATTTTTTTGCTCGGTTGATTTTGACCAAATACAAAATTTCTAGGTTTTATGATATTATTATTTTATTTATCTGGAGATATGGTTAGAGGTTATTTTAAGAGGTTTATTATTTGGTTAAGCTGCAGTTTTATCATTCTGATTTGTGATACTGGTGATATATTTAGTTGATTCTTCAGTTTTGTCAAATTGCTTCCATTAAGAGGACATGAGTTGTATAGGCTATTTTATAAAAATTAGATTGAAAAAACTTGTTTTGGGTATTGGTGTGCTAGCTTGCTTCGAAACAAGCAAGGTATGGATTGCTCTTGTAGTCTAATTACATGGATATTGATTTTATGTTTTCTTTAAGGTGATTTCCATGAGATTATAGAAATATTACAAACCTTGCAAGCTTACGATTTCCAGTGTTCTGTAAATGATTACTGGAAGTACTTTAACTTGAGTTTGCATAGTTAAGAGACGCGCAAATGTGACTGTGTTTGCAGCATCTCGCAAGTGAAAAAAAGGAATGCTCCCAGAATGTTTCATTGTTTTATAGTGAATGAAATCTGGCCTACTTGTTTATATCATATATTTATGCAAAATACATGAATATTTTGTATTAGATGGTCCGAATTGTACCAGTAGCTAGCTTCAGTACTAATTTCCTGGTTTTGGTCTTTCAATTGTATTGTATTAGAGTGTTCGAATTGTATCAGTAGCAGTTTAGAAATAAAGGGCATGTGCATAATGCTTATGGTTTGGCATCTTGGCCGCTACATGCGAAATTAAGCATCACAAAGAAGAGAATGAAGTAGCTACTTTAAATTTCGACTATAAGTTACTCTGTCTTAGATGCATTTACAAGCACTTTTGTTTATGCAATTGGATGAACTTTATTCTCTGCATCAGGTAACTTATCAGTGCTTTCACTGGAAGAAGGGCACCGTGTGTTGGGAGTATTAAAATTAATTATGATGCCTCCGTATGGAACTCGGGGACAACTGATGGACTGGATGTGTGGAACCATCGAACTACAGTTATGGCATGGAGAATGCAGTCTGCGACATATTCATAGTCCAGGCTAAGCCATTGTTGCGGCAAGGAAGTGTAGAAAAGTTGATGGATACATGGTTATTAAACCTTACCAACAAGAATTCGAGGCAAGAACGAGATAGGTTTCAGGAACATGCTGCTTGCAATGATGATGACTTTAACCGATGCGCTTAATTCCGGACAGGAGGCAATTGCTCAGGAGGCTTTGGAGCTCTTGATTGAGTTGGCTGGGATGGAACCGAGGTTTTTTAGGAGGCGGATTGTGGATGTAGTTGGGGCTATGTTGCAGATACCTGAGGCGGAGAGTTTAGAGGAAGGTACGCGACATTTGGCAGTGGAGTTTATCAGGGTGATGGCTTGCTGAATTTTGGTTAGAACTTGAAAGGAAATGCTCATGAAAACATGTTTTTGTGTGTGTGTTGTAGCTCGTGTTCATCATGAAACACCGAAATCAGTAGAATTCAGTACTGAAATTTCTGATATTTAAGCATCTTAATGTGTGCAGGTACACAAAGGATGGCCAGTAGCACCTGTAACATAGTTTCTCAATACAAAAATTAAAAAACTACCAAGAAAAGTACTTCCAAGTTCCAACATCCATTTTATATTACATGTATTAATTCATAGAAAACAGAGTATGAATATCACTTAATTGAACACTGTTCGTAGAATTTGGAATTGAAACTTAAATAGTACTACTACAGTTCTCAAATGTTGTAGCCTGTATATTGTATGCTCACATGTAGTTTCCAATTGCTAATTTCTCCTCTCTTCTGGATGGGGTGGGTAGAATAAAGTGTTTCTACCTTTTCATTGGTAGAGAAAAATACAACACAATGTATGGCCATTATGCCATCTTTTCTTGGTTCAATATGATATTATGATAAATTGAATCCATCTTTTTCTTCGTTCAATATGATGTTACGTGATAAATAGAATCAGTCTTATTTATTAAAAATATTTTAACATTATAGTTTCAAAGTAATTTACGATTAAATTTTAAAAATGTTGATTGCAAAAAGTTAAAATATAACTATTGAATCGTGAGGGATGGAGTATATCGATTTGCGTGTTATTAAAAACAGTATTGTTAAATTCACGACATGCCAAGAACACAGAAGATTCTAATCACGATGAACTTGTGACGGATGGATTCTACATTTCCATGGCTAATTGTTTTGTTTGTGCATCTCTGGGAGTCTTTTGGACGACAATGTTTTTTTTTTTTTGAAACGGCAAAATATATTAATATTAGTAATAAAGAGCATAAGAAATGCTCGAACGTTCTTACAATCGATACCAAAAAAGATCTCTAAACCAAAAAAATTGAGACGCCTTGTTCTCCAAAGTTTTCAGGAGGTTCCGGTAGAAGTTTTCTTGTATGCCAAATTGATGTAATCTACATTAAGAATTAATATTTTGTTAAACATTATTGTTGATAAAATTTATTAATAAAATAGAATTCGTCTCAATTGTAGATTTAAATGTAATAAATACTATAAATTTGACATTGTATGGAAAACTCTAATAAAATAAATTGACGCTACAAGGAAAACGCTTCACACGCGTAACGCGATTCCTAGTAATTTAATAAGATTATCCAAACATCAACTAATAACCAATTAGAAAGCGGGGCGGGTCGTCTACCCCATAATATATCCACTTTCCTAATTAATCCATGTGTCATTAATTTAAAAAAAAAACTAGTTCATGAGTCATGAATCTTCTCAAAGCTGTCCAAAATAACATTAAAATTACCAAGAATAGTATATCCAGAGAGCCTGACTTAGAGAGATCAAATATGTTCAGTAGCAAGGTTGGGAGCATATACAAAAGTACACATGAAAGAGTAAGTACCATCAAGGGAATCAACAAGACAATGAATAAATTGATCAGACTAAAGGACTTTTACTAAGCCAAATGCGACAA
The DNA here is from genome assembly GCA_028659135.1 of Plantago lanceolata. Classification (NCBI taxonomy): domain Eukaryota; kingdom Viridiplantae; phylum Streptophyta; class Magnoliopsida; order Lamiales; family Plantaginaceae; genus Plantago; species Plantago lanceolata. Next base: position 17,126 of record JAQRGC011923900.1, read on the forward strand.
TTTTTATCTAAATTAATATTACTGGCAAAAGGAGAATGCCAAACACGGTGCTAATAATTTTGGAATTCATCACAAGGATTTCAAGAATTGCGCCTAAGAGAGTTTTATGAAGAAACTTAGAACACAACTCATGTTTTTTTCAGAGGACTATTTAATCCTCGAAATTCCAGTCAAGGATATTGTACATATCCATTAGGAGTAGAAGAACCATCCATTCCAACTTGTCGAAGCAAATGTTGAGAATGAACAACTTGAGCAGCTTGCGTAGCCTTTTTCATTTTATTATTATGAGTAGTAATAGGCTCCAAAACCTGTTGGATATTAGAAACAGAGATAAGGCCTATGTTTCTATCAGAATTCCTTTGGTTAATATATAGTAGCAATTGAAAGACTTTCACTAGAAACCCCACACACAGCCGGAGTAAATGTACTGGCAGTAGGTAGAGTTGTAGTAAGCAACTGAGAGTTCATACCCGGAGAAGCAACGTCGGGCACAGTATGTGACCCAAAAGACAAAGAGTGAGTCGTTTTTCGGGATTGGGATTTCGGGATTCGGGCGGGTTCGGGCGCTAATTCGGGAGTTCATTTGTATTTTTATTTATTTTTAAGACATGAAAATCGATGACTTTTTATACATGAAATGCAATAGTTTTTTAATTAATTTGATAATATTGT
>JAQRGC011925068.1:0-13808 GCA_028659135.1 Plantago lanceolata
TTTAAAATCTGATTTTTTATCAGGGTTATAAATGACATTTTCAACTTTTAATTCACAAAAAGTTAAATTCGTGGGTTTTGATGTAATTGATTTGGCTAATAGGGGGTGTGAATATAATTGATTGACTAACAGGGATTCAAATGTAATTAGAGCTTCCAAGAGGGGGTATTATATGAAATTAACCCTTTTAAGTATGATGAGATTCGTAAGTTCCGCATTGATTCCCGCTCTAATCTTTTCCTTGAACGGAACTAAATTAAATTGTGGTACAAAATATAATTAAACACGGGACGGATACGGGTACAAAGAGAACAAAGCCCAAGGATAGTACTAATATTAACGCACGGGACGGGACGGATACGGTACATGGAGATGTTAAGAAAAAATAGACATTGTATAATGTATAATAAAATGCATATAAGTTTGTTAAATTTAATGGCCATTATCTATAACTTTGCTGGATTTACTAACCATTTGTATGAGTTGACTTGGTAATGGTCATAATTCGGTTGGGTCCCTAATCCGTGAAGTAGGGGTAAAATTGTCCACAAAATCCTAAAATTTTGACTCTGCCATGTAGAATGTGTCGGAAACTGAAACTTGGGATCCATTTTCTTCCATGTTTATGTAGGGTACTGATATAAATCCTATTACTATTGTATGTGAATATGGGGTCAAAAAGGTGTGAAGGTGAAAAATTAAAAAGGTGTGAAGGATTAAAGGTAGGGTATGTGTTTTTTTTTTTTTTTTTTTTGAAGCAATTAAATCCATTAAGCCCAGTATTTGTACAAGAATGAGAGGGGTATACCTGTACAAGCTATACATAGTTTCAAGTTATTTCGATATAAAAGGAAAACCCCAAGCTAGTTAGAGAAATTAGTGGAAGAAGACCTATAAAACAAGCTAGTAGACTCTAGTACAAGTCTATGATCTACGTTGCTTTAAATTAAAAATAGTTATAGCCCGTGGAAAACCCCAAGCTAGTTAGAGAAATTAGTGGAAGAAGACCTGTAAAACAAGCTAGTAGACTCTAGTACAAGTCTATGATCTACGTTGCTTTAAATTATAAAGTATATGTAATTATCCATCCAATTGAACTCCTGGTAAACCTGTGATCCAAAAATATAGATGGTGTGTGGCGTAATTTTCAAAAATGAAAACGTAAACAATTGATTGGAACATCCAAAAAAGGAATACACAAATAATTGATGGGACATGTGAGTATGTTACAAGCTACAACTCTTTGTAAATCAATTAACGCTCACAGCTCTTTGTAAAATATTTAAAACCCATCTTTCTTCTAGCACCGATCTTCGTCATTAACTTTAAACAAATTAATGAACAAAATTTGCTTCACATGCACCACGCTTAGTGTGATGTTCCGACCGGTTCAATACAATTACTAACAATTTATTTTTTAAGACACCCATTCGATTCTATGTTTCTATCCTAACCGATTCATGTGTGTTCATCAATCAATACATCTCTCACACTTCTTTAACGATTAATGGTCCGATTTAGTTCAATCCATCTAATCGGTCCTTAATAACATTTTTTTCAATTTTTTCCTGTTCAATAATCATTTAACGCCTTTTCACTTGCTCATGCAGATTCGAGGCAAGTGAGTTTCTTGATCGTAGCAGAAACTCCCGAATAGTTTTTGTGGGTGACTCGATTGGAAGAAACCAATGGGAATCATTCATATGCATGCTATCAAAGGGAGTCTCTGGTAAATCAAAGATATATGAAGAATTTGGAAATCCCATAACAAAACATAAGGGATTCCTCTCCATCAAGTTCCACGAATACAACCTCACCGTACAATATTACAGAGTTCCTTATCTGGTGGTTGTTGATCGCCCGCCACCAGATGCAGATACGCGGTTGGTTCGTGGAGCCATCAGGGTTGACAAGCTACATTGGTTCTCTACAAAATGGGTTGGTGCTGATGTTCTTGTATTCAGTGCTGGACACTGGTGGAATCAGGACAAAACTATAAAATCGTACGAAAGGACACTTCACTTCTTACGCTCTGTTCTGTTTATCTGAAAACTAAATCAGTTTAGATAGTTTTTTTTTTCAGACGAAAAGAACGTTGTATACTTAACTAGTACTGTATTTGTTTACCAGCGGGCACTATTTTCAGGAAGGAGAACATATAAACATGACGATGGGCGTGATGGAAGCATTCAGAAGGTCGCTTAAGACGTTAAAAACCTGGATGATGCAGAATCTGGATATCGACAAGAGCCATGTGTTCTTCAGAAGTTACTCACCCGTACATTTCAGGCATGTCGTTTTTAGAGTTCAAACGAGTGTAATTATACGTTGAATTGTGAATTACAGTATCTGAATTCTGATCTGAAATTGTAGAGGTGGGGCGTGGAACAGCGGCGGTCATTGTAATGTAAGAGAACCCGAAAGAAACTACAAGGAGAGGTTTGCGAGTGAGCCAGTAAACAACATGATAATCAATGAGGCAGTGGAAGAAATGAAATTCGGTTCGCTGAGGAAGGTACATTTCTTGAATGTCACTTATTTGACGGAGTTCCGGACGGACGGTCACCCCTCGAGCTACCGAGAACCGGGTACTCCCGTCAATGCCCCGCAAGACTGTAGCCACTGGTGCCTACCTGGAGTCCCAGATACCTGGAATGAAATTCTCTATAAAGAACTACTCACTATGGGATTTGGCAGTCACTAAATTTGTCTTAGTTAGTTGCACCTCACATGGCAATGGCAGATGAACTGTACTATACTATTCGAAAGATGTACTTAAAGGCACTAGATCATCAGATTAACTTATTACACAATAAACTCGGCGGCGCCTTAAAAGACATCGCCCCGTATGACAATGTCGTAGAGGATCACGGGTGGGATTCAATTAATTCGAAATTTTGGGGCAATTGGGATTTTACATATGTAGTCTCCCGGTCCCTCAAGCTAACTGAAAAAAGAAGAAACTTTAGAATAGTAGACGTTGTAGATTTGAGTATACTAAAGTATAGAAAAAGAAAAAGCTTTGAACCCAATATTGTTAACGTTATAGAATATCACTTGCTTACTTAAAAGCTGAGTTGCAGCAGGTGAATGATACACAAGTCTCACCTTCCATGGAAGCTTTTACTTGAATCAAACTCTACTCTCAACATTTCAAACCAAGCAATCTCTGGAAAAACCCACATCACCAAACCTTAATCAAACCCATATAAACCCAATCTTGAGCAATACACAACATCTCAAGATGACACAGATAATAATGCCAGGCAATGATGTGTTTCACCAACTCAATAATACTCATGAGTCTTCTATTACTACTCCTGTATTAAGTAGTGCCACTACAACAACACTGGTAGAAGTAGACGAAACAGAGGAAGGGGTTTTCGCGGTTTTAGGGACCGTATTGAGAAAATCCCTGGTGGGTTGCAGTACTAGTGTTAGTATCGAAGAGTATCATCATCATCGGCGTAGGATGGAGATTGGTTGTCCTACAAATGTCAGACATGTTGCTCATGTCACATTTGATAGGTTCAATGGGTTTCTTGGACTTCCTGTTGAATTCGAACCTGAAGTTCCGAGGAAACCTCCTAGTGCCAGGTTTCCGTTGTCATTCTTCATTTCCACTTTCGTTCTCTCTTTATTTTCAGTCAGTGTTATTTATGCTGTTCTGTTTCGTGCAGTACAAGAGTGTTTGGAGTTTCAACGGAGTCGATGCAGCTTTCCTTCGACTCCAGAGGTAACTGTGTGCCTACTATACTACTCATGATGCAGAGACGCCTTTATTCCCAGGGTGGCCTGCAGGTACGTACCTAGACACACAGTCATGCCGAGGAGGAGTTTCCTGTTTTCACTTTATCGTCGTGTATTAACTATTTCAATTTACAGTCAGAGGGAATCTTCAGAATAAATCCGGAGAACGGTCAGGAAGAGTACGTGAGAGAGCAACTAAACAATGGGATGATTCCAGAAAACATCGATGTTCATTGTTTAGCAGGTCTTATTAAGGTAGTTACTCCAGTACTTGTTCATCTTTCGTTCTGCATCGTATCTATTTGGATGGTCAGTTCGATGCTGGGGTGAGTTCATTGCAGCTGCCCGAGCATCGAAAATACCTATTTGGATGTAGGAATATAGCAGTAACTGTTTGAGGTTGTCTGTAGGCTTGGTTTAGAGAATTACCGAGAGGGATACTGGACTGTCTGTCACCAGAGTTGGTGATGCAAGCCCATTCAGAGGAGGAATGCTTCCATATTGTAAGGCTTCTACCCCCTACAGAAGCAGCACTCTTGGATTGGGCAGTTAATCTTATGGCAGATGTTGCTCAAATGGAACATCTCAACAAGATGAATGCACGCAACATCGCCATGGTTTTCGCTCCAAACATGACACAAGTGAGCACAATTCTACCCTAGACTTGTATTAGACCGTATTAGATGTAAAAGTTGTCTGTTTATCTGTTTATGACTCAAGTGCTGATAATTGCTGCTTTGTGCAGATGTCGGATCCTCTAACAGCATTGATGTATGCCGTGCAAGTCATGAATTTCCTCAAGAATTTGGTTGTTAAAACACTCAGAGACAGACAGGATTATAAAGCCGAAGTTGATCAATTGTTGAAGAATTTAGAGCCTTCGGATGAAGGTGGCCATCACAGTATTTCAAAGACAACAAATTTGGACGTGGATGATCCAAGTGACGAGGAAGAAGAAGCAGAAAATATTAGCAAACCAACATCATCAGACCGCGTTATTCAACTGCCTAAAGAAACAGTTGGCTACAAAACCATGGCTCATACTGAGAATATAATACTAAAAGCAAGAAGCCAGAGAACTAAACCAAACCAGGAGAAGGCAAATCATTCCAACAGCGAAAGAAAAGAATCTCGAAAAAATTCTCAACCACAAGGCATAATAGTTCCTACAAATAATATGCCAGAGAAAAACAAGGAAACAAGCATTATCAGCAGAGTAAATTCACATACAGAAAGAGTTGCAGCTTGGAGGTGAAGTTCACAAAAGCATAAAATTGCTTTCTTTCTTTTCTTTTTTTTCCTTCCTCCCTGGATCACACGAGGTCGTGATTAATATCCAGCTTCAGTGCATGGTTTTGGTTGTAGCAGTTGATTGGCTTTTTTCATGATTAATGTATGATTTGCATTTAAAGTTCATGGTGTATTTATGTTATTATTACTAGCATTGCTACTCTGAATTTTGATCAATCAAGTCAGGAAAATTACATGTTAATCAAGAATAGTGGACTCTCCTTTTTTCGGCTTAAAGACAACATAGTATAGAATTGTGTGAACTGTTAGACAATTAGCAGAACATCAAACTGCTAAGGTACTCGGGCTAGGACAAGCCAACCTATTGCATATCAAATTCCTCATAAAATCTAAAAGCCAAGAAATCACCCGTAAATCTCTACAGCTCTGCACAAAAGGCAACTCCAATAGGGAAGTGGCAGATTCTTTGGACAAAATAAATGCAGGTACCTTTGGTTGAAAAGAATTGCAGTTTCTCTAATTCTTGCCTCCGAAACCACGGGGACCAGGCCTTGCGGGAGTATCTACAAATTTCTTTCTTGAATCTGCTCTTCTCTTTCTCCTTGCTGTACCAGGCGGAGGAGCCTGGATAATGAAGAACATAGCAAATGGGAAAATGAGGAAATATGTGATTACCGTTTCCAGAAGTCAACTATTCATGCAAGAGTTAACAGCAGTGTAACTTTAAGACAGTCAAACAAGAAAGAAAAAAATGGTTAAGTAGTACCATTTCAATTGTTTGTTGTATAAATTTTTTTGAACTTCTGATGAGTCCAATAATGATTACAAGGCCGCGGGACCCTTTGAGTATACGTGTAAAGATACCGAATCTAAGTAGCATTACTGCTAAGTGGTAAATGTAAAGTGGATAGTTTCATCGGATGACGTTTAATTGGGACTTTGATTCTTTTCATCTAGAGGCAGGTATATGGGAGCAACCATGCAATCAAAGTCATTTTCATCTATAGGTTATGAAGGATGATGGCATTAAATAGTGATGCAATATGGATTAAGAGTCGAACCACTAAATTCGAAGACCGGCCAGTTTTTAGTATTTTTAGGAACCATTAATTTATTTTGTTTTATATCAGTCTATTAGTTGGTTGGCCCAGTGTTAGCTAGTTAGCCCGTTAGGGTTTATTTAAAAAAAAATTATATTTAAGTATTCGTTGTTGGTTAGTTGTAGAGAGTTTTAGTTTATTATTAAATAAAAAAATTGAGTTTTACTCGAATTTGTCAATTCTTTAGTATTCTGCAGAATCAATGACGCTTTGATCTTAGTTTTTCCTTGCTTGTCCACGCACGCTGCATCAAATAGTCTTGGAAGTAAAATGTTTACTCTGGCTAGTTTTGAGGATGTTCAGGAGTATCTCTCTTGCAATCCACAGCTTCAAGGTTAACTTGTTGGTTAATTAGGCACATATATGAAAGGCCATCCATATCTGAATTTCAATTTTTGCAATTTTGTGTTGGTTCATTTAATTTTATCTTTTGGGTTGATAGCTGAAAAACTATCCTTGATATCAATTTCCTTTTTTGTGTGTGTTCCAATAAGTCTTTTATTTGGTTGCTCATGTAACAGCTTCTGAGTCATGCTTTTTAACTTTTGTGCTGGTTTGAACTTCTATATTTGAACCATGTCATTTCATTTCAAACAGATGAGTTTGAATGATAAAAGGTATGATGTTGGCTTCATGGAGGTCTACGACTCAAGAACTGTTTAGATTATTTGCAGCTCTTAAATGGAATGGTAAAGTTTCCAAAAAGCTCTTTGCAAGTCTGTTAGGCAGCAGGATAGATTTTAAAGTATCGTTCAATTTGTAAGCAATGAACGTCAATATATAACACTCAACATGCATAGTTTAAAGCAATTGTGACTAGAAGATTCATGGCAATTAATGAAAGTGATCTATAACTGAAACTGCAAAGCATAAGATTCATGCTGAGACACAACAAATCAATTGTGACGAGAAGTTTAAAGAAAAGCACCTGCTGCTCAGCTTGTAGTGCTTCCTGAAGATTGCTCAATGAAGGAAGAGATCCCCCACTTCCCATAACACCCATCAAGTTTTTCATACGTACACGCATTTGGAAAAGTTGGGCGACAAGTTGACTAACCTGAAAGGTTTAAAATTCTGATGTTTCAGTAATCGAGATTTGAATGCTTAATGGAAAACCAGAATAATGATTCCCTGTGACCATCAACTATATTGTTATTCTTCTCTATATACCTGTTGCTCAGTTTTTCCAGAATCTTGAGCAACTCTTTTCCTTCTAGCAGGTGATTCAGCCAATAGTTCAGGCTTTTCGCGTTCCTCTGCATATAAAGAATAAGTTAGATTAGATTAGAGATTATAGCAGCAAGTTGCTGTGTCCAGTTTCTACAGATAACTACTCTAGTTTTACCACATTCAGCTAAATTCACGGAGGAAATATCGAATATCACTCATTTTTTAAAAACTCAATCCCATAATTAGATGGTGCCTGGAGAAGAAGAATTTGGAAGAACCAACTACTAGCACCATGAAGATGTTTACGAACTTGCGTAAGATTTTCTGCGCCCCGGGTATAAATTGCTATCAACCCCATCTTAAATATATTGTATATATTAGTGTCATCTCTTTTCTACCCTTCTAACTAAATTAGTAAAGTATTTAATGTTTGTAACAGTTTCTAAAATCATAGTAATTAATTTTATCCATTAACATTTTCTACACCATACAACAACAACAAACAATTCCCTTCCGCTACAGCCTACAGGTGCTAACATTTCTCTATCCCCGATGACTTAATAATTTCAATTGTTGTACCATATATTGGTAACATAATGAAATTTGTGTACCATCAGTTCGCACCAAAATTTCAAATTGTACCATCCATTAGTTCATGAATGATACTGTTTACCATATGTTGGTACCACATCCGTATGGTTTATCATCTATTAGAACCAGCATATGGTACAACAATTTCATTTTGGTACCAATGAATGATATAACAATTGAAGTGCATGTGCGGAAAACAAAGAGAGAATATTTTAGATATAAATTGATTATAAATTAAGTATTTTCCTAAAATAAAATGCCGGTCATAATTTGGGATGGAGAGCAATATTCCTACGCACTTCTCTAACGAAATTAAAACTGTTGTTGATGGATAAAGTTGAATAACCTGGGGTCATTACTTCAATCATCGATTCCATAAACTTCAAGTTCTTTTCTGACTCCCGAATTTGTGCAGGAGTTACCTGTTTTAACATTCAACAATTAGGAAAGCTGATACTGCCGCTTCCCACAAAAGTAAAACCGAAATCTTCGACAACAACATTTGACCTGGAGAAATCCAGTGGCCTACACATTCCTTAGCTGATAATCTAGTAATTGACAGATTTTTTACCTTTCCCATGCCTGGAATCATCCCAATAACACGAGACATTGAACCCATACGTGCGACTGCTCTAGTTTGCTTCAAGAAGTCATTAAAATCAAATTTCGCACTCATGATCTTGTTCTGCAATTCTTCAGCCTCTTCTTGTTGCATCTACCAAATGATTTCAAGATCTCCATATTAGATAGCTCCATTTGCAAACATTAAACAAAAATCAATTATTTCAAACTCACAACTTCTTGAGCTTTTTCCACAAATGACAAAACATCGCCCATTCCAAGGATACGTCCAGCCATTCGATCTGGATAAAAAGGTTCAAGGTCTTCCATACGCTCCCCTCGTCCTACAAGCTTGATTGGCCTGCCTGATACCTGTCTCATGAGCCAGTTGGTAAATTAAATTGAAAAACCTATTTCATGAAGAATTGATACAATTCACTCGAAAATTTAGGTGTTTTAAATCAACCAATGAAAATCTCCAGAAAAATACTCGATACAAGATTACAGTGACATGATGCAGGATAATAGGGCCCCAGATATTTTGAGGTCACACACTTAGGCATGTAAATCATGTGAAGTGGGCAGTAAATTCTGAGAGCCATAATCAATTGAATAGAGCTCTAGGGGATCAAATCATTTTTTCGACAATAATGATAACAAAACTAATAAGCAAATCCAGCAAGAAGAAGTCATCGTCTGACCTCTTTCACGCTCAAGGCTGCTCCACCTCTAGAATCCCCGTCTAGCTTTGTTAGAATGGCACCAGTAATTCCAATTTCAACATTGAATGTAGTAACTAAGGCTATAACATCGTGAAAAACAACCACAATTAAAAGCTAAAACCTCATTACAATAACATTTAAATATTTTAATCTATTTAAACGAGGATTCTGAAGGTGATTGCATGCAATTACAAATCATGTAAATATATCATTATAAGCATATTAAGCAAAAATGAGAGAAATATATTGCATATCCATGCATGCCTTAAAGGACTCATTAATAAATGTGTATACCAGCTGCTTCTTGGCCAGTCATTGCATCCACGACGAGTAAAACTTCAGTAGGATTTAGCACTTTTTTCACATCCTTGAGCTCATCCATCATTGCTTTATCAATCTGATGAGAAGACATATTTAGTTACATCTAGCTTCGGAAAAAGACATTGTTGGTTATGATTATTCAAGTGGTCATAACCAACTATTAACCTGAAGTCTTCCTGCAGTATCCATTATGACCACATCTACGTTCTTCTTCTTGGCTTCACTCAGACCTTGCTTTGCTATTTCAGCAGGTTTAATCTCAGTTCCGGCTGTATAAACAGGCACCCCAACCTGTTCAAAGCTTTGAGCAAATTAGATGATGACATGTGAGGACAAGTGGAAACAGAATCCAAGCGAATGGAGAAAAGGATATAATCAGAAGTAGCCTCACTAATTACTTGGGAAGATAATGCTGACAAATTTTGGGATGTACTTGTCAGACATCATGATGCAACAAATATGTTGAAGGATAAATCTAGGGTTTCTTTTGCAAAGCAACAAAACCATCTAACTTCCAGAACTGCTCAAAGCCAGCTCAACAAAATTTATGCAGAAAAGTCAAACAAAAAGACCTACATTCTAGTGGTTTAAGGCGACAAAATTCATACTTTGGAGTAATCCCTAGCAACTCTCCTCATTTTGCAGAATAAATTTTCTAATACCTTCAGTTTCAGTTCTCTACACCAGGCCACAGGCTAGTAGTGCATTTGTGGTCTTTGGGTTTCAGGTAAACATGCTATTTCTCAAGTTCCTATGCTCATTGTGCAGACATGTCATCAATGGCAGCCCTAAGCTAAGATGGACCACCAATAACATGGATAGGCCTTTGAATCTTCTGATGCATTTTAAATTTTGCTTTCAGTTTTAGTACACAGGCTTTATGGCAAAATCAGTTGTCAATTAGTAAAAATGTTATTTCAGATTTCTCTATAACTTCCCCCAAATTATCAACCCCCGCTACTCATTTCGTTCTTTTGGTTTCACATATAAAGAGATGAGTTCTACTAATTCATCGAATATTGGCGTTGTTGTGTCATACAGATTGCCACCAACTATTACAAAACTTAAGTTTGGTACTCAAGAAGTTTCCTACAGACACAAAACAAGGATATTCAGATATCATGTTTCTGGATATTGAAAATACAAAATAAAGGTTCGAGTATACATAAATTTTAAACCATCCTTGTTATGCATACAATCTACTCCAAATTATTCTCATCTCATGAATCTATTAATTTGACATAGACAAATAAGAAAGGGCTCATTAATAGCAAACGGTTAACAACTCTGCATTTGCACATCTTAAAGTTTTGAAAAAGCACATATATTGTGTGTAAAAGTGTACCTGTTCACCTAAAATAACTAACTGGTCGATTGCAGCAGGTCTGTAAACATCTCCAGCAATTAGCATGCAGCTCTTTCCCTGTTATGCAATGCAAGCTTGAGTTAGGATGCAAACATAATGTTACGTACACAATTTAGAGTAGGGAAAGAGGATTGATTCCAGAGATATAGAATAATATTAATAATAAGTACCTGCTTTTTGAGATACAAAGCTAACTTTGCACCAACAGTTGTCTTCCCAACACCCTGCAGCCCAGCTAATAGAATCACCGTTGGACCGGATTTTGCAAAGACAAGCTCAGAAACCTCTCCCCCCATCAACTTTACAAGTTCATCATTCACAATCTGCATCGATCACCAAATGCATGTTGACATTTCCAATTACATGTGAGTATAGCTAACAATCACTTTACTAGCTTAGTCACAAATCCACCAAATTTGCAAAATTCATGGAAAACTCACAATTCAAATAACAAAGTTTTTCAAGACACAATTTTTTTAAAATAATCGCTTGAATTCAAGTGACACAGAGGCAAAACCAATTACATTATTGGTCTTGGCCCCCATGCACCATTGAACAAGTCAAGACATCAAAAAGCATCAAACAACTATCAAAGACCTCGTTGTTATGTATAGTTTCTTGGAGGACAATGACATTACAGATATAGAAACAGAGTTTTCATTTGGTCTACCGTGCGGAATGCAGAACAGAAAGGTAATAAGACAAGGTATCACATAAACTCAAAAAGAAAGCTTGGTACAACAAGAATACCTTAACCAATTGCTGGTCTGGGCGAACACCCCGTGTTACTCCAGTACCAACTGCTTGATCACTTACTGCCTGAACAAATCTTCTAGCAACAGGAAGGCTAACCTGCAAATGTAAAACACCACAACTAAAGATACGAAACAAAGATCTTAAATTTGTATTACATCTCCGTGTTTGCTGTACAACTTACATCTGCTTCGAGAAGAGCTCTCCGAATATCTCTCATAGGTTCCACTATGTTATCCTTGGTCAAAATCTCTGAATCATAGTACATGTTGCACAAAGGAGCACTTAATTTTATTCAAACTCAGAAAGCAAACTGAAGTTACAAACACCACTTCAAGAACAAAACAAGCAAATACTGTTTACTACTTTTCAAACTTCAACCTGAGTAAGTTGCATAGTTTTCCTAACCTAGTAACTCCGTGTTCTAAGGTATCCAGAATTCTAACTCAACATATTCTTGAAAATTAGCATTCAAAACATAATCCTTGAAAAAAAAAACTTGGGTTAGACTGTATAATGCTTACACTACCACGAACCCAAATCTTGTCACGTTGCCCATATTTGCATATAATCTCCAAATGGAACTCCACCCCCATATCCCCCAATGTTGATAGGTGCATTTGTTATAGAATATAGACGGTGTGATGGTTATACGCCTCACCCCTTACACCTTATAAATAACCACACCGCCACCCACTCAAGTGTTTGGCATATTGCCCTATTTGCACATCAACATAAGAAAAGAAAGAAACACAACCACCACAAAGTACTACTCCAAAACAAGATCTTCTCTTCGGACAAAATACCCAAATACCGAAATTCCCAATTTGCACACACAAATGTTCAAAATATTTGTAAATTTGCTTCAAAAAAATGTAGATAAAACAAGAAGAGCATCCCACCTTCGCCCTTGAGCTTGTTCCAGGCGGTTTCAAGGCCACTGGTTAGCTGACCAAACATATCAGCTCTAACCATGAGACCTCTGGTTACTACCCTAGTGTGTCTGTTTCTTGAAGTGATCACATTCCATACTTGTCTCTGCAACATTTTTCGATTCGATTCGATTCAATTAAACTCAATGAAACAGAGTAATATTATTAAAAATAGGCAGTGACTGAAATGAATGAATGACTGTGACTCACTGTGAAAGAAGAGTTCCGGTAGGAAAAGGAGAGATGCTGCTGCGAGGAAGAAGAGGACCTGCTGCTGCTGAGGGTGGGACTTCTCCTCCGGATGAAATGGCGGGAAACTGCTGGTGACAAGTGAGCGGAAGAGGCCTCCATTATCGCTTTGCAGGCAGCTTCTTGCTTCAAGGAAATGGATTTTCTTCCTTCTTTTATTATCTATCCATTATCCCTCAAGCAGTAGTAATTCATAAATTACAACTCAACACAAACTCTGAACTTTTACACTTTAACCCCTAACGGTTAACGAAGTCTTATATATACCGTAACGATCCGAATTTTATTTACTCGAATTAGAACGGATTAAGAAGATTAGAGTTGGATTCGTTTCAAATTTAAAAGTTTTGGTTCGTAAATTAGAATTTTGGGCCCGAGCCTTTTATTTTAACCCAACCCACAACCATAATTTTAGTTCAGCTGAAGAATCGAAAACGTTACGTTCTGATTCTATCATGTAAGTTTCTAAGTCTATGCAAACTAGCTTAGCTGCAAAATAAAAACCGTAATAGGCTTATATATGACCACAACAGTACAACACATTTACATATTATCAATAGTCTAGAGGAAAGAAATCTTATAATCCTAACCAGAGAAATAATAATCTGACTGATATAAATATTAGCCTTTCATTCTACTTGCCAGTCAACTATGTACATTCTAGGAAACCACACATGGTGTTTGAGCGAGCAAATATTAACGAGGAAAGATATTAATTATATGGTGCCTTATAACTTGGTTAATCGATCTAACATATGACTTTGGAGTATTAGTTCAGTTACGAATCAAGATGATCTGTATTGATACAAGTATGACTACTCATCCAAGAAATAGTTCGGAAGGAATTATTGTAATTTATAGACCAAGTGTAACAAACTGTTAGCCTAAAATGAGTTGTTAATTCTTGAACCAAAAAGTGTTTTACAATTTAAATTTCATTCCAACTATACTACTATTAAAACCATATCAACACAATTAGATAAACGGCATACCATATGTTGAGTATCTACCATGTCCACACAATTATATACTTCTAGTTTAT
>JAQRGC011925258.1:0-11473 GCA_028659135.1 Plantago lanceolata
TTAATAAATTTATTGGAGTGTATGATGATCAAAGGATAGTCAGACCTAGCTAATGGTGATTCACTGATTATGTAGCTTTACCAGGTTGATTTCAAACAAAATTACAGTGCAAAATTGACTGCATATTTCCATTTTTCTTCTTCATAAAAAGAAAAAGGATTAGACGGTGTCCGACCAAATTAGTGTCATGTAACAGATAGTTAGATACTGTGGAAAAAATAGAAAGAACTGTGTCTTTCTCCTGTTCCAAACCAAGGATGGAAATGTGAATGCTCTCTCTTTAATTTTTCTTCAAATATGGTCCTTTTTTTTTGATGATTAATTTGAATATGGTCCACTTGATTGATGGTCCTTTTTTTGTTTGAAAACAATCATGTTTTGTATGTGTTTGTGGTAACTAGCTCTAGTACTGCCATATGATGAGGTATGGAGCCTCCAACTTGCCTAAGTGTCAGGATATACCAATCCTAACAGGCACTTGCTTAACTTTTTCACCTCTTATAGAATACTAGTAGTAGAATTTTATCATCTAAGTAACAATTTGAAAAAGACTATTGGCTAAGCTGATGATAATGGGATTATGGGACAGGTGACATATCCAAACATGATGGAATTCTTTGAGAATCTTGGAGTTGACATGGAGCTCTCTGATATGTCGTTCTCCGTAAGCCTCGATAAAGGCCACGGATGCGAATGGGGAAGTCGGAGTCTGTCAGGCTTGTTTGCACAAAAGACCAATCTGTTGAATCCATATTTCTGGAAAATGATTAGAGAAATCTTGAAGTTTAAGGATGATGTCTTGAAGTAAGTTAAAAACTCTAAGAGAAGTTGAATTAGACAGTGTAGAGTGAAACTGTATTGATCGGCCTTTTATGAAATGCGCAGTTACCTTGAAGTGCACGAAAACAATCCAGATATTGATCGTAATGAAACTCTGGGGCAGTTCGTTAAGTCACATGGCTACTCGGAGTTGTTCCAGAAAGCTTACCTTGTGAGATCCCTGAGACATTTTTCTTGCATGTCTATGATACAGGCAGTGTACTTATTTTTTAATCACGTGTTCTCTGTTTCTCCAGATTCCGATTTGTGGTTCAATCTGGTCCTGTTCTTCGGAAGGAGTACTGACCTTCTCTGCATATTCTATACTTTCATTTTGTCGCAATCACCATCTTTTGCAGGTAAATGAGAAGTTTCATTTATTTGGATTTTCGCCTGGGATTTGATTTTTGTATCTAATGCTGATTCGCTCTGCAGCTCCTTGGTCGACCTCAATGGCTTACTGTCAAATGGCGTTCACAAAACTACGTCAACAGGGTATACTCCTCACATTGTCTATATATTTTAGTTGCCCGATTGTGATGTCATGAACAGAAGATGTCCTACAGAAACTTACTTGAGTTTACATGCAGGTAGAGAAAGTGTTGAAAAGTAAAGGATGCCATATCAGAACAAGTTCTCAAGTAGATTCTGTTTTAACAAACGACGAGGGTGAGTTATCTGTTGCAGTCGTTTTCTGATGTTGGCGTGAAGGCGTAGTACTTTTAAGTAAGGCTTAACTGAAACATACGAATTGCAGGTTGTGTCATTCGTTGTATGGATGGATCAGAAGACACATACGATGCTTGCATAATAGGTGCACATGCTCCAGATGCACTCAAAATGTTAGGGGAACAAGTGACGTTTGACGAATCTAGAATACTAGGCGCCTTTCAATATGCATACAGGTTTAGTATCTTTACTTTCCTACATTCTTCTATTATCTGCTTGTCCTTCATTATAATGGTCTCGTCTCACATTTACTTTTACCGTTCTTATTACAGTGATATTTACCTTCATCGCGACAAAAGTTTAATGCCCAAGAACACAGCAGCATGGAGCTCGTGGAATTTCCTCGGAACCATAAATAACAAAGTTTGTGTAACATATTGGCTCAACATACTCCAGGTAAAGAAATGACTTTCTTTGTTAAAGTACTCACAGATATGCATCATGTTTTTATTATGTGAAAACTGAAATGAAGGAAGTTGACATTGCAGAACATTAGCGAGACAGGACCTCCGTTTCTAGTGACTTTAAATCCACCTCACACGCCTCAGAACACGTTGCTGAAGTGGACAACAGGTCACCCCATCCCATCTGTTGCTGCAACAAAAGCTTCGTCTGAACTCGATCTGATACAAGGAAAGAGGAAAATATGGTTTTGTGGAGCATATCAAGGTCTGTTTTAATACATTGAATACCATATAGTACGTAGTCCAACGTCCGGTTTAACATTACCTTTACTGTTATTACAGGCTACGGTTTCCATGAGGATGGATTAAAGGTAATTAGTAAACTTTTTGTATATCACAAAAATGAAAAAGCAGCTGGAAAGAGTACTAATGCATGGTTGATCTGTACAGGCAGGCATAGTTGCTGCAAATGGCTTGCTTCATAAAAATTTTACAATCCAGAACAACCCGAAACACATGGTACCATCCTGGTTAGAAACAGGAGCACGTCTTTTTGTTACTCGGTTTCTTGAACGTTTTATATCTACAGGTTGTCTAATGTGAGTTTCCTATAAACCTGCTTTGAGTTTTCGGTAACTGCTTCTTTGCATCGATCAATTTTCATTTTTGTATTTGAATTACGGGGTGACAGGTTATTGGAAGAAGGAGGCACAATGTTCACATTTGAAGGTCCCATAAAGAAGAGTAGCTTAAAAGTCTGTCTGAGAATTCACTCTCCTCAGTTTTACTGGAAGGTATGTATAAAATGTTCTCCGAAAACATACAGAACATATAAGTACTTGTTTTCTTTATCCAAAATTCCAAATGCTCATAGTTGTGCATGGCGCGCAGGTTGCAAAAGAAGCAGATTTAGGCCTAGCTGATGCATACATTAACGGGGATTTCTCGTTTGTTGATAAGGATGAAGGTCTTCTCAATCTCTTTAGGGTATGATAAGCAGGCACATTCAAGTCCAACGCCATTTGATTACTGCTCAGACTAAAGATCCATAATATCCTTTTACTGTTTTGTAGATATTTGTTGCCAATAGAGATTTAAGTGCTGCGCCCTCAAAGTCGAACAAGAAAGGGTATGAACTATGAAGTACTGAATTTGCATTTCCATGTTTGCATCATCATATAGTATTTTCTTACAAAGTGTTTCATGTGAATGTAATTTGACACACAGGGGATGGTGGACACCTTTGCTTTTCACTTCTGCTGTAGCATCCGCAAAGTACTTCTATCATCATGTCTCAAGACAGAATACTGTTACACAGGCACGTCGCAACATCTCACGTCATTATGACCTTGTAAGTTCTTCCACTTTCCAAAGTGTTATTGTATTGACATGATCTTGTTTTACTGTCAAGTTTATCATTAAATTGCTTGAAACTGACAATTTTTACAATGCTGCAGAGTAATGAACTATTTTCGCTGTTTTTGGACGATACCATGACATACTCTTGTGCAATATTCAAGACTCGAGAGGAGGACTTGAAGATTGCACAGATGCGGAAAATTTCTCTTCTCATAGAAAAGGTACAAATTTTCTGTTAGACTCACTCTTTAGTGTGTAGCAGGTTCCACCTGATCTGACTTCGTGTTCCAATAACAGGCAAGAATAAGTAAGGATCACCACATTCTAG
Organism: Plantago lanceolata; assembly: GCA_028659135.1. NCBI lineage: Eukaryota > Viridiplantae > Streptophyta > Magnoliopsida > Lamiales > Plantaginaceae > Plantago > Plantago lanceolata. The sequence continues at coordinate 3,640 of JAQRGC011925258.1, forward strand.
AGATTGGGTGTGGTTGGGGAACTTTAGCCATAGAGGTGGTTAAACGAACGGGATGCAAATATACTGGTATAACCCTATCAGAACAGCAGCTGCAATATGCTGAAGTGAAAGTAAAAGAAGCTGGCCTTCAGGTACTTGTTATACATCTTCCAAACTGACCGTAAAAGAGACGAGGCACCATTTCACACGCCTGGATAAAACACACAATCTTGTCTGATGATGCATTTGGCTCTTTTGGTACAGGATCAAATAAAATTTCTACTGTGTGACTACCGCCAGTTGCCTAGCACCTCCAAATACGACAGGATAATATCATGGTGATTATACGTCATCTGTGCCATGTCAAGTGCACTATATTTAACTAAAACATTGAATAACACAGAGTTCATTGATATGCAGTGAGATGTTAGAAGCTGTGGGGCATGAATTTATGGAAGCATTCTTCAGGAGCTGTGAATCTGCATTAGCAGAAAACGGCCTTCTCGTTCTTCAGGTTGGGAATGCATGGCTCATGTCTTTGCCCTCTTCATAGATCTATCTGCATCCCATTTGCTAATATATTGAACTAGTGTTATTTATTTGTTCTGTGACCTTAGTTTATATCAATACCGGATGAGAGATATGACGAATACAGGCGCAGCTCAGACTTCATCAAAGAATATATATTTCCTGGTGGATGCCTGCCTTCTCTTAGCCGAGTAACATCAGCCATGGCTGCTGCATCAAGACTTTCGTAAGATCATTTTTTTTTTTTATCCCGGGCTAACTTACGTTAAAAAAGTTGCATCAAAGCTAACAAGTCTACGAAACGTATGATTCTATGCAGTGTGGAGCACCTGGAAGATATAGGGGTTCATTATTACGAAACACTACGGCGTTGGAGAGAAAATTTTCTTAAAAAGCAGAGGTATTGATAATAAAGAAAATTCATTGAAATGCTTAGTTTTGAGTTTTCATCTGGGAAGCTAGTGTAATGTTCACAGTTCACTCATCATTATGAATATTGTCAGTACTAATGCTTATGATTGATACATACATCTGTGATTTATAGTGAAATACGCGCCCTGGGATTCGATGATAAGTTCATCAGGACATGGGAATATTATTTCGACTATTGTGCAGCTGGGTTCATATCCTGTACTCTTGGAAATTATCAGGTATGCATACAGTACTTAACAGCATTTCTTAGCTTCTTAAATTCAGTTCTTGAGGTGGTGGTATTTTTGTCTATGAAATGACTTTATCTGAAACTGGAAACTTATGTTATTCTCGTGTTCGCAGATTGTGTTCACACGACCAGGAAATGTTTTGGCATTTGGAGATCCATACAAGGCCATCCCCTGTGCTTATTGACCGCAATTGTTAAATCTGTGTGTACAGAACAGAACTGTACTTTTCGTTGCACTTAAGATTCATTGATAGATAGCTTCAAGGGCATTGTAGTTCCATTCTTTGGTACTATATTTTGAAATAGACCTCAAATTAGCACACATACACCGGATTCAAAATGTGATCTTGATCGATCTGTTTACACTTTACACTGTAACAAGTGTACATGCTATCTGTATGAACATTGGTTTGGTTAAGAATGAGTTTTTATTTATGGGGTTAATTGCAACTATTTCTGCACATGTTGAACACAGAACCTATCTCTTTATGATCTGAATTAAGCGAAAAAGGTACCATGTTTAGAAGAATACTTGCCGAAAAATGCATGCAGAAGTTGGAACTGGAACAGGTCCACCAGTTCCTTCAGTACAGTTGATCTGCTTCGAACAGAAATTTCAGAAACTGCACGGCGTAGAATATCATAGAGGGGTAGCATAAGTCCTTTTAGCTTCTACTGACTGAAACATGCAATTTTCAGCCAAATACACCGATAACTGCAAATCCTCGTAAGCACATGAGAATACTGCTATTAGTTACAGAGAACGCAATCCACTGTTATAATTATAATATCAACCATTTTCCAGAAAAGCTTGTTACGAATCAAACTAACGTTGTGTTCAAATTGCCTCAGAGTCTCTAGTGAAGCTCAACTAAACTGCAATTTCAACTAAACAAATCTGAACTGAACTGAACAGAATTTAATGAACTTGAACTTAATAAAACTGATCTGAAATGAACAAAGCCTCACACTAATCTAAGTAAAACAGAATGATACAAAGATTCATGAAGATTTAGGAATATATTCGGTGTCTTTCTCAATACCCCTCAAGCAAATTTTACCTTTTTGCCCGATGCTGAGCTTGGAGCGGAAACATGTGAAGAATGGTTGAGTTTTTTTTTTGAGACAAGAAGATTGGTTGAGTAAAACACTTAGACTTACTGATTGTTTCCGCACTGTATAGCCCACGTCAATGTCTTCTTTCCATCTGGGACAATGTCTAATCCGTTGTCTTGAATGTTCCGGAATTTCCAATGCAACAATGGCCAAATCAGGGCAGTTATCAACAATCAACTGCTCGAGAGAAGGGAGGCGCCGACACTCTCCGGTTGTAAATCCAATTGACTCCAGACCCCTGCATTCACTTATGGATAATTCCTTGAGAGAGTGTAGGCTGCTGAGGCCACCTTTTTCTTCTTCTTCAACCCGAAATTCCAAATTACTCAACTGAGCACAATTCTGGATCGTCAATTCCTCGAGGTGGTGTTGGTTCGCTTGAATTAGCTTGCCAAGGGAACAACTAGCAGCTATATTGCAATCCTTAAACTCCAGTTTCCTCAAAGAGATTACATTGTTATTGCGTGCCATGTTAACCACCAATCTATCATCTACCCACCAAAGGTGTAGTCTTTCAAGAGATCCAAGATCATGACTTGGTATGGCATTCAAATTAGGCGCGTCCCAAATTAACAATTCTTTCAGAACAGGAAAACCAATGACTTTAGAAGTTGCTGTTGCAGAAAGCTCTACAGGTGCCACCCAATCCACCAAAGCTGGCATGCCCTCTATTGTGAACTTTTCAAGTGACAGGAATGGTATTACCGATGGCTGCAGGGAACTTGTGCTAATGCTGCTCCAGTTTTCACAATAGAATGAAGGGCCAATTGATTTCACATTTTCCAGCCCTTGCAGCTCCAACACCATAAGGAGTGGTAGATGACCCATTGTCGGAATGTCTTCACATCTTAAACAATCCCACAACTTAACTCTGACAAGGTTGGCCACGTTTTATCATTTACCATCATGTTCATAGCCCATGCTGGAAACCTATCTCCATCGAAATATTTGATTTCTAAACATTTTATATTTGGATGAGGTTCAAGGCCTTCCAGAACTTCCTCGTCATTGTTGTTCCCCTCGCGAGATCCTGCCCACACCAAACACAGCTGTTGTATGTTTGGTTTTCCAATTAAATCTGATCTCATAGCTTCTTCTTTGCCTTTAACATTCTCAAGTTTCCTTATCACAAGTTTACCTCTTAGGCTCTTCAAAGGTCCCAACTCTTTAATTCCATGGCCTTCTTTCTCCAATCCCACCCGAAAAACAGGTAATGTGCGAAGACAAGTCAAATTTCCAATATTTGTTGGTGTCTCGATCCAATCATATTCACCAAACACAAGATGCCTCATATTCAATAAGTAATATGCTTTGTCGGGAAATCTTCTGAGATCTTTGCAATCATGGATATTTAGTGTCTGCAAGTTGTAAAGCTTACGGATAGAATCTGGCAAACTGGAGAGTCTTGTGTCTGAAACATCAAGCAACCGCAGATGTTTCAGCTTTCCAACTGAGCTGCTCAATTCTTGGAGTGCCGATCCGCTTAGATTTAGAACATGCAACCTTTTGAGATCTTTGAATAGATCATCAGCAAGCTGGCTTCCCTGCAGGAATAAAGTCCGCAAATAATTTCCATTCACCTCCATGATCTTGCGTGATTCTTCTCCAAGTGACTTTACTGCAAGATATCTGACACGGGAAGACGCATGGCGTCCCGTGTTATAATTCTTGCCATTAACGCACTCTTCTTTTGAAATAGAAATTGCTAGGTCGTGCACAAGATCATGCATCTTCGAGTGCATAATGTTGCCATACTCATCACGCATAGCGTCTTGCAAGAAAGAATTCTCAAGTAAAGTATCGTAGACAGTGCTGCCAAGACTCTCCATATCATTCTTTAAAAGGAACCCTTCTGCCATCCAAAGTTGGATTAGTTGCTCTTTCTCTATAAATCTAGCATCCTTGAAAAAAATGGCACAGTATGCAAAGCATTTTTTGAGTAATAGATATGGCAAACGATCATAGCTGACCTTCAATAGATGCATCACATGAGGGCTCGAATCCGAAAGCTCACTTTCTAGAAGTGATCTCCAATCACCTATCTCTTTCCCTTGCAAAGATGCACCTATAACGTTCGCTGCCAGCGGTAAACCTCCACACTTACAAGCGATCTCATATCCAATGTTCTTAAATCTTCCAGGAACTTCTTCCGTAGGAAAAGCTTTTCTAGCAATGACAGACCAACATTCATCATTCGATAGCTTATCTAACGAATACACTGACTGTGGGTTCACCATCAATGCCACAGATTGAAGACGCGTGGTTATGATAATAAAATTTCCCTTGCTTGAGCTTACCGCACTAAGAACATCTATAAATGCATCCCAGTCATGTTTCTTATCATGCCACAAATCGTCGAGAACAAGCAAGTACCGTTTATGACACAACAGTTTTACCAGCCTTCCAGTGATGATTTCTAGGTCGCCTTGTTGATCATCGTTTGCATCCAATGACTTGAGGATATTCTTGAAAATAGTTTTGGTGGCAAAACTTTTGGACACACAAATCCATATTCTCTTATCAAAATCTTTGACTGTCTTTGGGTGTTTGAAGATTAATCGAGCTAAAGTCGTCTTTCCCAATCCGCCCATACCATGGGAAGGACAGAAATGTCACATTTAACACTCGAATCAAACACAATGGTTAATATGTTAGAAGCATCTTGTTCTCTACCAACGACGACACGATCACCACTCTTGGATGTAGTCTCCATGGCAACAGGAACAATAAAAGGAGAATATGAAGCCCTGTTAATGAGGCCAAATGTACTGGCCTGTTCACAAAGGCTCTTTAACTCGGCATTCAAATTCCTAGTACGACCCATTATTGAATGGAACCACTGTGGATTCGAGACAGAGAATGGGATGTGTACCTTGCCCATCATGTGGTACTTGTTATGCAACGTACGACGAAGTTTTCGGTATTGTAACTCATCAAGCAAGCTGTCAGCTTCATAGGTGATGTCTTGAAGTTTCTTCAGCCATAACTTGACAGGTTTCTGTTGCACCTGGCGGTTCGCAGCATCATCCAAGACTTCCCAAATCATCTCCAGTGAACCTCTCAGCCTTTTCAGTTCATCCTTGGCACCCAACATAAAACCAAATTCTTCAATAGCAAGCGCACGCAGCTTGTCAATCAGGATTTCGATCGAAGCTTCAATCAGTACCCCTGCAGCCATTTTTCGGGTTTTTCTCTTAAATATTTTTTTTTTCCTTCTGTTTTGAGTAACTTTAGAAGCAAAATGCAAAGGGTGAGCAAGTGTAAAATGCGAAGAGAGATATTTGGTTTTCGTTCTTTCACTGGTTTCAATATTGTTATTGATTAGTAGGGAATGACATTTTTGGTACTTCAATTCGACTCCCTTGATTAGTACTCGTCTTTGAGTGACGAAAAGTCTTTTCTTACTTGCATAGTTCCGTGTATGAATGAATCAAACTTCTAGAACCAACCCACATACTTGGACGTGACCATAACTGAAGTCATGTTCAACAACTGATATTGCTTGCATAGTTGCATGTATGAATGAATCAAACTTCTAGAACCAGCCCACATACTTAAACGCGACCATAACTGAAGTCATGTTCAACAACTGATATTGCTTGCATGAATAAATCAAACTTACTTGCATAGTTGCATGTTGAATTAACATCTGATAGCTTTCTTGATTTCCAGAAATAAATTATTAGTACTAATACAGTACTATATATTGCCCAACCTAATTACTAATCACAGCAACCAGAGTTTACAGAAGAGGCTTCGTGAATTATAGGAAATATTCATGTGTCGATGACGTTTTCATAGACCTTATGGTTTAAACTGAAGAAAACACAGAATCTTGTTTGATGATGCATTTTGGATTTTATCATACATGATCAGATAAGATTCCTGTGAGGCTGTGACTACCTGACCACCACCAGTTGCCTAGCATTTTGGATTTTGGTGTGGCATGCAGTCCCGGGGTGTAAATTGCATTTTTAATCCGATTTTTTTTATACAAATAGATATGGTCCTCTAATATGAAGCGTGTGCCATTTTCCCGCGATTTCGGTCCTCTTGAATGATTTGACAACAAACTTAGGTTGAGTTGACGAACTGACAAACTAGGTGAAATATTATCACCAACACTCAAGTAAAACAAACACTCAAATCAAAGTAACAAAAGCATACCAGATAAATAAACATTTTGCAGAAAAATTACAAAAACAGAAGCTAATAAGCTCACCGAAGGAAGGATGGTGTGGTACGGCTCCCTGATCACTGGCAATTATCTCAACACCATCGCAATTCCAAACTTCTGACACAAGAGTATGTTGCAGGTCCAGCTTCTTACACTTTCAAGATGTGACTTTTGTACACTCTTAGTTGATGTTTCATCAAAAACAGCAAGGAAAGTGTCAGGAGAAAACAATGGAATAGATGTGAACAGTTAAGGCAACAAATTCATATACTTCATCTCATGAACATAGTAACAACGCTGATAACAATGCGGCTACAGAATTACATGAAAACCGAAAACCCTGAAACAAGAAGGGGAAGTTCATCGAATGGAACACATGGAGAATAAAAAGTGAGTGTAAAATGCAGATTATGAAGAAAATAGATGATCCCATTTAAAGAGACTGACAAAAAAGGAGAGACTTTATGACTTAAGGTCTTTGAGTAATTTTATCAAACACCTTGCCTGCAAAACACAATGGCTGCTCTGTTTCTCAACAGCTAATAAATGTGTGTATAATGTGCATTGTCTCCTAATTCTCTGTGTTTTTTGAAACTATGTAGCAACTTGTGAAGTTCAAAATATTCAGATTGAGGGGGAAAAATAGTGGAGTTGGTGACTTGGAGGTGTTCTGGATGAGTTGGCACGCTGATAGTGCACCGTATTTCTTAATTCGAGCGTATCACGCTATCAAACGAAGGATGGTTTAGAGGACCAAAATCGCAGAGAGCGGTTTGCATTTCGTTAAGGGATCTATCTTCCCTCACTCTGTCTTAAACTCAGAATACTGGAATTCATAGTCTCTTTTCTTTCGTCGGGACCAAAACCGCGGAGGATCTCAACTTAAAGGACTAAAACTGCAATTTACCCTGCAGTCCCGTGTTTATTTTTAGTTGGCAATTTTGGTCCTCAACTTTCAAATATTGACATTTTTTTGTCTTCAACTTTAACATGTTGTTTATGATCGATGCATACAGATTTGTAGTCAAATCTGCGCTCTGGGATTCGATGATAAGTTCATCAGAACATGGGAATATTATTTGGACTATTTTGCAGCTGGATTCATATCCGGTACGCTTGGAAATTATCAGGTGGAGTATGTACTTAACAGCATTGCTTATCTTCTTAAATTCAGTGTTGCAGTTCTTGAGGTGATGGTCTCTTTTTTGTCTATGAAATGACTATATCTGAAACTGGAAACTTATGTTATTCTCGTGTTCGCAGATTGTATTCACACGAGCAGGAAATGTTTCGGCATTTGGAGATCCATACAAGGCCATCCCCTGTGCTTATTGACCGCAATTGTTAAATCTGTGTGTACAGAATCAGAACTG
>JAQRGC011925773.1:0-14489 GCA_028659135.1 Plantago lanceolata
ATGGAATATTAATGTAATAATTTGCGTTGTTTCTAAATATTGTCACTATTCATGTTACTACTATTTATGGTTGTCATTTGTAATGTGTAATCTTAATTTTAAGAATTTTTTTTTTTTTAAATCGGAAAATCAGCCAACTCCAAACCTTCTCCAATTTTTTTTTTAAAACTAAAATACTAAATAAACAATTTAAACTAACTCCAACCAAATCTCACCAATACCCATAAAACATTCTCTTTTTTAACAACCTTAAATAAAACATTCTCTTACAACTACTTCCACAATCTCATCATTACCCCTACCATCCTATACAATATACTCTACTAAAACCCCAAACACAAACCAAACACAAACTCAATTTTCACACACTACACCTTCCAAATTTTTTACTATTCATGGTTTGTTGCTACAGTTAAAAACCACAAACCGAGTTACAATCCAAACACTCCGTAAGATCCTAGGGGTTTTTACCAATATCATAGGGGTTTCGACCAAAATCATAGCTGTTTTTTTTTGGAATCATAGAAAATATTTTTAAATCATAAGGGTTTTAACAGAGATCATAGCTGTTTTTTATCAATATCATATTTGTTTTTATTAAGATCATAGGACATATTTGATAAGATCATAAGTGTATAGTTAAATCATAAGAGTTTTTAGTTAAAATCATATGATTTTCTCTTACAATCATAGGACTTTTCGTCTATATCATACGTCTTTTTTTTATTTGTTCTTCAATAAAAAAAAGAGGAAAAACAGAAATCGTGATCAGTGTGCTCCGATCGGAGCAGTACAACTCCGAATCGGAGCTGAACTGCTCCGATTGGAGCATGGAGGCTCCAAATCGAAGCTTCAATGGAGTTTTCCGGCGAGATGTGTTTTTTTAATTGTAAAATGGTCCCTAAAGTTTTATTAATGACATTAAAAGCTTAGAATTTTCTATTAAAATTAGTGGGGGATACTTTATAATCAGTATAAATGTGTCCCTAAGGTCCCTTTCTAAGAGCCGTCTCTTATGAGACCTACTAATTTTTAAAATGATACTAATTGAGATTAAAAAACGTATCACTAAAAGAATATTTAAATGAGTAATAAACGCTTATACGAGTATTGTTTTTTTTTTTTTAAATATAAAACTAGAAATACATGTAGATGTAGTTGCAAGTGAAAAGAAGAAGAGTATTGTAATGGAGCCCACAGAGAAACGCCATATTACACACGGCGGATTTGTTTTGTTTGTGAGCTCCTCCTCGGTCGTCCACCAAAAGAAGTGGGTCCCAGAAAACAAATAAAGTAGGTCCCATCATCCCATGCAAATAGAAGGCCCTAGGTGGATGAGTCTAGGAGTAGTGAACCTGAATCCTGAACCTTCTCCAATATAAGTATCAGACAAACCTCACCGTTTCCTTTCAATTCCAACAACTCCAATTTCAATTCCCACCCAAAACATTTCCCACCTACTTACAAGTTACAACTATTTCACCATTTTACACTCCAATTCAACCACAAATCCACTCGATTCCGGTGAGCTTCCCTTCACTAATCAACCAATTTATCCTCTGCATGTCTCTTTAATTTCCATGTCTCACTGATGATTTCTACTACTTGTGTTTGCTTGTTTAACAGTGAACTGTTTTCATTTCAATGGAGCACTTTCATAACAACGAGCTTCACTACGTGGACTACTACGCCGGTGACTTCGACGACGACGATGCTTCCTCTCGTAGCGGAGTCACTTCCTTCGATTCCGATGATTCCGATTTCGAAGACGATTTTGAGCTAGTAAGTAGTAAATCTATTCTTAATTAAAAATGAAAGTTCAATTTATTATAAGAAATTGGAAGTTTAATTTATGCTTTTTATGTTGACTTACGCTTGACAGAGCAAGGCAAAGACTGATACGTCGGCGTTTGAGGCGAGGAACGGGAAGGATATACAGGGGATACCATGGGAAAGGATGAATTTCACTCGAGAAAAGTATCGTGAATCCAGATTGAAGCAGTACAAGAACTACCAGAGTCTGCCACGTACACGTCAAGATCTTCATAAGGTCTTTTTCTTAATTTTTTTGGCCGGTTTCAGTTACTGTTATTTATGTTATTATGCATGAGTGACGACGATTTTGTGTTAATTAATCTCAGTTTTGCTCTAAGTCAAAGTCAAATGTCGGTCTGGTTTCTTGACACGTATCTTTGTTGAGCTAATAGTATTATTTAATTTAGGTTCTGTTATTTTCATTTAAAAAATCATTATTTTCAGTTCAGTCTTGCTTAGTTATAATTTATACTGCACTTCAGTTCTGTTCAGTTATGTTGAGACGAAAAGAACAGAGCCTTAATGGTGTGACCTGGTCAGGTGGAACTTCTCATTTTGATGGACTAAGTTTTTGTTTCTGTTTGTCGTCACCTTATATAGACCTATTTCACATTATTAAACCGTTTGACTATAATAATCGAATTAAAATGTGTTCAGTGAATGAATGTCAATAAGTTAAGGATTCCGTATTTTTTTCTACTGAACAAATGTTTATCAACACCTAATTTAGAAATTTTGGAGAAAGGCTCGGAGGATGGACTAGTTTTTGTGTCTGGATCAGTAACTTGAGATTTGCAGCAGTGAGTATGAGATCATGTTTATGTAGTGCTATAGCGATGTCGATACAGTGATCCTGCATGTGTGATGTTAGTCTAGGGGAATTCATTGATTTATGGCCTTTTTTCCAATGATCAATGATCAATGATCTTGTATATATTAACTGCCGGAGGAAATGAAATAGAAGAAAAAGATTCTAAGACAGTTTTGTGCTAAATGATAGGTCTGTGAGTGTAATGTTTGGTAGCTTGCCTGGTTCGTGATTTTACTTAAACACTTCAAGTTAGTAGTGTGTGTGTTTTATTGCTGTTTATCACAACTACTGTTGACTGGTTTCAGGAGTGCAAAGAAGTGGAGAAAGGCCACAGCTTCTATGATTTTCAGTTCAATACCAGGATTGTCAAATCAACTATAGTTCACTTTCAGGTAAAGACGGAAACCACTAGTTTTCCTGCTGTTATAGTTTGTTCGATTGTTGTCTGGTTGATCGGTCACGTAAAGGGTTACTACCTCTGTGAAAATTGTTTTTGTAAATTGCAATTATAAGCCTTCGAAAATTGTTCATGCTCTTGGAAAAGTATGTATAACAAAAAGATGTTCTGTGTGACTGAATAAGGTTTCCTGAGCAAGTTCTGGTTTTTGCATGTTCGTAGCACATAATGCTAAATTGGCTTTTAGACTAGTCTTGTTGCCTGCTACTTTATCTGCTGAATTTGCCCTCCTGTTTCACGACCCCATATTAGATCTCATTTTCTCCCTGCAAATAAACGAGAATGCTCTGGTTGTCCATGTTTTCAGTAGTATTCAAACACTGTACTATGATTTCTGACTCTTTTGAGGTGAAATTCTATACAGTTGTTAGTTCATAAGTGTGATTGACTAAACATGGTTGTTGTGAGACCACGTCTTCATTGATTTACAGCCTTTCCGATAAATAGAGAGGCTTGAGCTCTCGTTTTATAACCTGAAACAGCTATGTTCTTCTGACAGTCTAAATATATGCAAATGTAAGAAACGAAGTTGAGGAGAAAGAGAAGAAGATTGTTGTTTGGATAATGAAACGAGAGCTCAGAGCCTTAGACCTCTCTATTTATATGAAATGTTTGTAAAATCTATGATGGCCTGGTTTCACAGTAAGTGTGTTTAATGCAATCACACTTAAACCATCTACTCCGTTTACTCCTCCATGAACTATAATTCAGCTGTCAGTTTTTTGTTAACTTGATGGCTTCCGAGCCAATTATCGTTTACAGTGGAAATTGGAATTCACAACTTTGACGTATCATTGTGAAGTTTGTCTCACAGTTATATAAAGAACTCCCAAACCTGACCGCAAATGCTGATATAAATAAATGTCAAAGTTTCCCAAAAAACAAATTTTTCCATGTTATATGATCCACCTTACTACTTTTGAGTCAATTATGCTTAAAACACTTTGAAATAGGTTTTGTGAGTGTTATATATCAATCTGAAGCTTCTCTCACAAGATATGTGACAAAACTGATTACTGATGGCCGGAAAACCCGTGAAAAACACAATTAGTTTGACTCAATTCAACTACAGTTCATTTGATTTTCTTTGTTTAGCTGATGTCGACTTTCAGTTGATCTAATTGGGTTCACTTCCATCATAGAGTTCTGCTATCAGCTGTTTGTTTGAATACTTTTAATTTGTGTTTCGTTGATGTCAATTTCCTTGCTACTTTATTGCTACTTCTTTTTGTTATATTTGTCTGGCTTACACATCCACATGGAAAACATACTTGACTCGACCATCATTGTGCATAACAGCCTGACGGCTTTATAACATAGTTATGCATTTTTAGTGGTTCGTTCCTCGCTGATCAGAGGTATGTAGCTTGTATATAATTTATTTATGTTTTTATCATTTCCTCATCCATTTTTGGGCGTGAAGGCAAACTTGTCAGTAATAACGTTCTTTTCATGCATTTACCAAAAATAAAAAAAATAAGAGTGTTTCGTGAGTTTGAAAATGAGCAGCAGTTGTTTATTCTTAGTTTATTCTGGACATCAGTTGAGTTGAACATTTACACTAGTTGCATTTTGACTGATGATCGTCCATAACAACAATCACTATCCACTTTTGTAGCTAGGCAACATGTGCAGAACATATCAATGCTATATGCATTTGGAGGAAGCAGCAAACCTTCATTTTCATTACCCTCTGAAAAGTATCACCCTATAAAATTTATATTCATCTGCTTCTTCCTATCCAGATTCATAATAGTTAATGAAAGCGAGGCATTTGGGAGCATGTAATATGGTTCAATGGACACCAAATATTGTTACTGGTGCGGATAGCAAAATATTTTTTGAGTGGGTTTTTTAACATACACCATGTTTTTATTACGGGATCCATCAGATTGTCATATTTGACATTTGTTGGAACATATGAGGAGTTAGTTGCTTGCCTTCTCTATGTAGACATCCATCTGCTAGATCTCTAGAACCCCATGTCGTGTATTCTGCATATGTTTATTAATTACTGCCATGCAAAAATATGTCTGTGTTGGGAAAGTACAAATTGAAAATACATATGTTTTTGTGAGATAATTGAGTGCCTAAATTTGTCTCAACTTTCTGCAAACTGGGTTCAATGCAATATGGTCTGTTACATTTCTGCGGTATGTAGCTATTTGATTTGGTTTGGGGGTTATTTGGAATACATTGCTTGCGTTTGCGAGTTTTCCAGCTCAATGGGGCAACACACAGATTACTACTTCATGTATTAAATTTAATTATATATTTTGCTTGCTTTATTCTTCTGTAACGTACGTAAGCAGAATTGCAGGTTAACTGAGCAGCTGGCACAATAAAGGACCATTTTCATATGGTATGATGGTGGATCACCGGAGCTGTAAAGACATATAGTTTTAGTCTATGTAGGTCATGCTGGACTAAGTTTACCGTCAATTATTATTTCAATATATCATCTGAGAGTATCTTGATTCTTGGGTTCCAGCCCAAAGGAACTCGAGAGAGCTTCCTTGTGTGATAAAACTAACAATAGATTGTGAGTTCCATGTTTTCTCTAACTCTCCATTTCATGTGTACTTGCATCTATTTTTGGATTAGGTATCACACATAATAAAAGGCATCACTGAACAAGTCTCATTGCAACTTGCACACTTAACATTTCCCTATGCTTTTCTCTTCCAATTTATGTAAGCCTGATGCATCCTTTTCCTGTTCCAACATGAGAATTTCGGCCTACTTGACGTGGTTTGGTTGTTTTCTGTGGGGAAGTTTACTTTTGTGTTTCTTAGGATTAAGTGTTCTCCAATAATTTGTTTTATGATTATTGTGGTGACAGTGAATGTATTGCGTGTTCACTTCGTATAACCAGCCTCTGCATCTCTCTTTTTAGCTTAGCTTTATTTCTTTGTTTTTTAACTCATCTTCAAGCACGGAAGATTCTGATTCATCAATTGAAACTTGCAAGGGCGGCATGTTATTTTCATCTTGAGTTCCATCTACTTGTTTGTGCTTTGTGTATTGCTTCTTTCCAAGGATGTTGTGTGCGCGCGTGTGTGTTTTTATTTATTTATGAAAACTGGTGCAGTCTTCATGAAATTATTAACGGTAATTTGTTCAATTCACTTTTCAGTTGAGGAATCTATTGTGGGCGACCTCCAAACATGATGTGTACCTGATGCAAAACTACTCGGTAATGCACTGGTCCTCTCTGCTCAGGAAAGGAACTGAAGTTCTTAATGTTGCCAAGCCTATAGAGCCAACCTTGGTAAGTTTTCCCATCGACGATCAAGTTTTTTGTGTTAAAGGCGTAAGTAACTAGTCTGCTGAGTTTTTAGCTTACTGTTTGTCGATTGTAGAAACACCCTGGACTGGCACAAAGGCTAACGAGGGTTCAAGTTAGCACTATGGCTGTGAAAGACAACTTATTGGTTGCTGGCGGTTTCCAAGGAGAGCTGGTTTGCAAGGTAACTGTGTTACTGCACTCTGTAAGCAAACAAAATATTAATTTGAGGAAAGAATTGATAAATTATTTGCTTTTGTTTTTAAGAAAGCTAACTTACTGTGTTTTACTGGTGTAGTATCTGAACCAACCTGGAGTTGCCTTCTCTACAAAAATATCCACAGATGAAAATGCTATTACCAATGATGTGGACATATATCAGCACCCTTGGTGAGTTGGTGAAATTTGGTAATGAACATAAGATGCTTTTCGTAACTTATCTTGAGCTTGAAGAGATTTGTAATTGTTTGTGCCAGTGGTTCAACAAGGGTCATGACGGCAAATAACGATGCTCAAATAAGGATCTGGGATCTTGAAAATTTTGCTTGTCTAAATAGTTTCACGTTCCCTTGGTCTGTAAACGTGAGTAATCCTGAATATAAACACAGTCCCAAATGTACTATAGTACTTCTTCATTTTTTTTGTACATGGTCCGTAGTTAATTTTTTTCATTTGGAAACAGAACACTGCGGTCAGTCCTGATGGTAAATTGATGGCAGTCCTTGGAGATAGCACAGAGTGCTTGATGGCCGATGCACAATCAGGAAAGGTAAGCTGTTGTATTGCATGGTGGTGTCTTCGCTCCCAAAAACTGCATTGCTGAGAAGTGTTTCAATATGTTGTATAACTTGTGTTCAATTTGTGGTGGCAAATTAAAGTGCAATATGTTAATGCGCTCCTGTGATCTCGTGCTGTAATGTGTTGCATAGTAGTACAACATCTTAAAATACTTTCGGCCAATGACTTGGTCGTAAGTTGTAACATCTAGAAACTCAAGTTCTCACTAGCTGCTTGTTGCAGGTTATCAACAGCCTGAAGGGTCACCACGACTACTCCTTCACATCTGCTTGGCACCCAGACGGCAATGTCCTGGCCACCGGTAACCAGGATACGACGTGCAGGCTGTGGGACATACGTAACATGTCAGAGTCCTTTGCCGTCCTTAAAGGAAGGATGGGAGCAGTGAGGGCCATCCGGTTCACATCAGATGGTCGGTTCTTGGCAATGGCTGAGCCAGCCGACTTTGTTCATGTGTTTGACACAAAATCTGATTACACAACCGCACAAGAAATCGACTTATTTGGGGAGATAGCTGGAATCTCCTTTAGCCCCGACTCTGAAGCGTTGTTTGTTGGTGTCTCAGACAGAACGTACGGCAGCTTACTGGAGTTCAACAGGAAGCGTCACAACCACTATCTGGACTTTGTGTTTTAGGATCAACTTAATCCTTGGCCTCGGTCTCGTCCAATCTGGTTGTCGTTATGGCTACAGGTTGCAGCTACCTTTTAAATGCCGCAACTGTTTACAGTTCCGCTAGTGTGCATCAGAAAGTATAAATTTTGCAGATGTAATGTGTATATGAGCTTTCTGACTTGGTACTTATTGTGTTTGTAACTGTTTTTTTCATTTTCTTCTCGAGTTTGTATTGTATATATGTAAAGGATGGTTAATTTTGCCAGTGTTGTGAATCCATGTTAATCTGTTGAACTGATCATGTACTCATCATGGTTTAAGCTGCCAATTGCCACCAACTGTGTTAACTGTTGTTAAGGACCATCACAGTTCACAGGCCCATATAGTTTGGGAATGGATTTATTACTGATCATGTACTAGTACTATCTCAATTAACACTAATTTTGTACTAGTTCAAGGAAAATGATGACTGCTTCAACCAAAACTCTTTGAGGACGTAGAAGGTCTCTATCACTTGAACAAATATGTTGAGATTTCTAGTTCAAACAACTGGATGGGTATGTTTTTCACGTAAAGAACAACTAAACAAATCTAAACCGAATTAAAGTTGATGAAGTTAATTTGAATCGAATATGTTTTCTGGATGAAAAGGACATACCTACCCAGCAAATTTACCCAGTGTATCTTGCACAAAACTTCTACTTGTTGGTTAAGATAAAGCTATCTTAATCCAACTTATCTAACTTTAAGCAAGTGCCATTGGCCCATTTGTGGTTTTGGTAGAGAGACATCACAGCTAGAAGTATTTCACACCGAAGACAAGTAGAAAAATATTAATTCATACATTTTTTTTTTTTTTTTTTTTTTTTNGGTGTTTTAGCCCAAAAATACATGGTTATGGATACCAACCTCGTTTCTGGGAAAATTTGTGCCAATACCCTACTTCATGTAAAAATTTGAATTCGCACTCTACACTTAAGTGTAACGTTTTTTTGTGTGTAGTGTTTATTTTTCGGATTTTTACCCTCACAATCACAGCTAGCTAACTGATAGAAGGAGAAACTTCTTCACCGAATAGGCAAAAGAGTCCGTCTCTTGAGAGACCAACTATTGAAAAGACAAAAAAAAAAACCAATACAAACCCACAACACGCATAGACAATAAAATGATCTTAAATGAGTCATTAATTATTTTGTGTTGGTATTTTTATGATCTTTGTATAAGTTAATCTCTTTTAAGAATTATTATTCGCAAGATGCTTAGACCAGGTCATGCATGTTTTTTTTTGCAAAGATTAGTATTGCAATAAGACAATCTTATTAAGAATCAATTTGTGAGACCTTCCATGCAATTTCGTGCAGGATTAATAAATATCACGTACTAAGTACTTGTAGTAGTACTAGTACTTACTAATGTTGAGATATTTAATTTGGGTCCCGTCCAACTCCAATGTGGTGAGGTTGACACAAAACCAACCCTGAGTGTGACTCCTGTGAACTCATTGATCATCCTCAATCCTGTGTGTCCCCTACATTTTAGATTTTACTAGTGTGAAACCAGGAATACACCCAATACAGAGGCCCCTCTCTTTTCTGTTTTATTCTTCTTACAGGTTGGGAGATCGCAACGCTGCTATTCTTTGGATGTGCATGTCGGCAAATATCATACGACTTGTGCAATCGACTTAAACCACACCTAATGGGACGGGCTGAAGTTCAATAAACATGTTAGAAATGTGGTACATCTTGATCGAATTCAGAACTCTGGCGACCAAAATGATAGCATTATTTTAGCAAAACACCCCCCCCCCCCTTTGGCCAGTTATGCAATTTTAGGTGGTTCTCGAAAAAAGATAGTGAAAAAAATTACCATAAAAGGAATGTATAAACCAATACTTCCATAAATTCGATTGTGGTTTACAATTATAACTTCCCTACCTGTTTGTTTACGGGTCATGTAAAGTTTGTTTATGTCACTTAACTCCGTGAAGTTTTAAAATACGTGCACAATACAACTTGAAGTTTCAAATTATATGTTCTTTTTTTTTTTTTTGTATTTTTTAATAGCGATTGAACACAAGGAGTAGTGACTTTTAAGTAAAAAAAATTCATTTTCTCCTTGTGTATGACTTATTTTTCCAAATCAATATCAAACGTGGGTCGAAAGATATAAAAAAAATACACAAGTTAAAATTTTAGGGGTAAAGTGCATATGAACAAAATTTTAGAGGGAAGAGTGCTCAACTGGCAAAACTTTAGGAGGGGGAATGCTTGTTCGCCTATTATTTTTCTATTTTAACCAACCAAACACGTACCCTTTGTTTAGAGTATTACCGATGTCTATGTTAGGATATTGGAGAAGAAATATAGTAGTATTAGGAAAGAGAGTTAGAGAGCTAGCAGGAAACATATTGTCACCAGGAAGTTATTCAAGTCTCTTGTCCTATTTGGTTTCTACTTTGATTCCGATTTGGTTTCTGAATGCAGTACGCATCTGCTCCTATATAAACACACACCAGCATAGTCATTGTATTATTGGTTATCATCAGAATAATATAGCCTAAGAGCAGTATGTCTAGAGCTATTAGCAGTTAGCAATTCTTTATCGTTTAGTGAATTTTCTGGCTTGGTAGTGCCCCCAGACGTAGTCAAGTTATTGGCGAACTGGGTAACCAATTGTGTGTGTCTTTATCGTCCCTGGTTTTCTCATTCTTCCGTTATCCCCATAATATTGCAGGTTATTTCCTAACAAGTGGTATCAGAGCTTGGTTCAGTTGGGCCGGGGGAGAGTAGCAATATGGGTGATATTAAACCTACGATTGAAAAGTTCGATGGGACAGATTTTACTTTCTGGAAGATGCAAGTCGAGGATTACTTGTACGGTAAAGATTTGCAGGATGCTCTTTTGGAGAAGAAGCCAGAAACTATGAAAGACGATGCCTGGAAGTTGCTTGATAGGAAGGCGATGAGAGTTGTTCGCCTAACTCTCTCCAAAAACGTAGCTCTCCATACGGTGAAGGCAGTGACCACGGCGGGGATGTTGAAGACGTTGAAGGACATGTATGAGAAGCCATCAGCAGCGAATAAAGTCCACTTGATGAGACGCCTCTTCAACATGAAGATGGCAGAAGGCACAGCGGTGGCGGATCATCTCAACAAGTTCAATATGACAATTGCCCAATTGACGTCGGTTGAGATTAAGTTTTCTGATGAAGTTCAAGCCCTAATTCTACTATCTTCTTTGCCCGAAAGCTGGAGCGGCACAGTGACTGCGGTTAGTGCTTCAGCAGAAAAGGCGACATTAACGTTAGCTGAAATTAGAGACCTGGTTATTAGTGAAGAAATTCGCAGGAAGGAATCAGGAGTTGCTTCGGGGATAGCATTGAGTGCTGGAATTAGGGGCAGGTCTGAAACTAAGTCAAGAGACAGAGGGCGATCGAGATCGAGGCATAGATCGAAACCCAGGAAGGATAAAAGTTCGATTAGGTGCTTTAGTTTTGATCAGTACGATCACTACAGGAATCAGTGCACATCTCCAGTGAGGGAGGATTCGTCCGCAAATACTACGATTGCATCAGTGATGCGCTGGTATTAAGCGTGAGCAGCCCATTAGATGTATGGGTGTTGGATTCTGGAGCCTCGTTCCATTCGTGCAGTAGCGCCGAGATAATGGAACAATATACATCTGGTGATTTTGGTGAGGTTTATCTAGGAGATGACAAGCCTTTACAGATCATGGGGAAAGGAGATGTTCAAATTCAGACACCGAATGGTACTTTGTTAAAGTTGCATGATGTTAGGCACATTCCTGAATTGAAGAGAAATTTACTCTCCGTAGGACAGCTCAACGATGAGGGGTTCGTCACGACCTACGACTGCAGTACTTGGAAAATCACGAGATGAGCTATGGTGGTAGCTCGAGGTAAAAAGGAAGGTACGTTGTATATGACTTCAAACATTAAGGATAGCATTGCTGTTGCAGGTGCAATTAGTAATTCAGAGAAAGGGATGGAATTACTATGCTTGCAAGAAAGACTACCAGACCTCAAGACAATAGAAATTTTTTAGGATTGTATTTTCGAAAAGCCGAAATCAGTGAGTTTTTCTGATGGTGGCAGAGAGGTGTTGGAGTTAGAAATTTCGAACTCAGCTGGAAGCATAATAAGTGAGAACGACGATGAGGTTGCTCAAGAAGATTCACGTAAGCCAGCTTTAGGTGGAAGCAGAATGGGAGAAAGTGATTGAGATGTTTGTTGAGCAAGAACTACGTCTTCCAGCTTCAGGTGGGAGCAAATTCGCAAATGATGATCAGGTGATCATTGAAGAAAAGCTACGTATGCCAGCTTCAGGTGGGAGCAGTACAGCAGAGACATGTAGGAGAGCGCAGAGGCATAGACATCCGTTGGCAGTTTTGCTACGAAGATCCACTCGAGATTGTAGTTCACCAGATTATTATTCGTCCTCCAAATGTATTCATTTGTCATTGGCTAATGGAGGTGAACCGATATGTTATGCATCGAAACCGATAAAGCGTAACAGGTGGATTTGGAGAGTCAAAGACAGGGCAGATGGAAGCAAGCAAGATTCAGGAAAGAATTCTGTAGATATGCTCAAAGAGAAGTTAAAGTTGTTCTCAACTTTAGCTTGCTTTAAAGCTTGAACAAGATGAAGATCAACACTACCATTTACTTCAAGATGTTCAAGTGTCAATGAGTTACTAGAGGCAGAGGTATATATGAGATACGTCTCAAAGTGGGAGCTTCATGAGGGGTATGCAAGTTTCGTCTCCAGGTGGGAGATTGTTAGGATATTGGAGAAGAAACATAGTAGTATTAGGAAAGAGAGTTAGAGAGCTAGCAGGAAACAGATTGTCACCAGGAAGCTATTCAAGTCTCTTGTCCTATTCGGTTTCTACTTTGATTCCGATTTGGTTTCTGAATGCAGTACGCATCTGCTCCTATATAAATACACACCAACATAGTCATTGTATTATCGGTTATCATCAGAATAATATAGCCTAAGAGCAGTCTGTCTAGAGCTATTAGCAGTTAGCAATTCTTTATCGTTTAGTGAATTTCCTGGCTTGGTACGTAGTGCCCCCAGACGTAGTCAGGTTATTGGCGAACTGGATAACCAATTGTGTGTCTTTATCATCCCTGGTTTTCTCAATCTTCCGTTATCCCCATAATATTGCAGGTTATTTCCTAACAGTTTAATGAGGCGAGTCAAGTCACTCATAACTCGGCTCGAACTCGACTTGTAATGGTGCCCGGACTCCACAGAAATGAGCCTCAAACTCAAAACTGAATTTGGATGACTTGCATGCAACGAGTTTGAACTGGATACAAAGCAATAATGAGACTCAACATGTCTGATTAAACTCCTTAGTCAAATAATCAACTAAAAAATCTCATTAATTCGAGTTTTAACAAGTGGAGTCATATTTCTTACAATGTCAAGTAACATCTGTATTCCAAAGTGTTACCATCCAAATCTTTTAAGTGAGTTAAACATCTAAATCAACTGGAGCCTATAAAACTTGGGAATATTCCTACCAAAATGCATGTGTGTCATGAATTTCTGCGAATTTGCACCAAGCAAGTGTAATCTGTACTACCTAACATGTCAATTACAGGACCTGTCCCAATCTGAATTAGTCCGTGATACAAGTTTTACTCAATGTCACGCAATGCAAACAAATTAAGGAACAATATTGTATTTATTTCGAGTTTAAGGTGTATCTAGTTAGTAGGAGTTGAAGATACTTCTACATTTTGATTCTGAAAGAAATCTGAGTGTTGATTAATACACTTATCATGCATATCTAACGTATCTATACATAACCCCACATATCACAATACTGAAAATGACAATTGCTTGGAAAAAGGTATTCTCTCGTCCTTAATGCTTTTTTTTTCTTTCTTTTTTTCACGTCAAATCTAATTATATCGATCCTACTTATACTTTTACATATGTGTTATTCAACACCTTACAATTGCATAACTCCCTCTTGTCCTTAATGCTTTTCTCCTCTGAATGCTATATTACCGCTTTTCTTTTGGGTACGAACATGATGTCAGAACTTGGTAATTATGCAGAATTTTACTGAATTATTGATAAACTGATGAACTACGAGTTACATGTACATTCTCGTAACTTATACTAGTAGTTTATATTGATCAAATGATCAAAGTAACTAGAAAGAGGTTCACATCATTGATTCTTTTTGTCTATGTTCGAAAATTTTGAAATCAAGGGAAGCTAGCGAGGAGCTAAGAACATGGGGGTGTCATATTTGAATTTGATGAATTGTTAGCTACATTCAGTTCACTGACTCATCTTAGGAACTGGTGCAAATACGTTGGAGTGTGCATATCAATTGCTAAATTGGTTTCACACTTCACACTACCAAAGAATAATAGTACAGTATTTTGTTATTTTTCTTCCTTCCAATTAGGTTTTATAAGAAGAAAATATTCTTTGCAAATTCAAAGTACCTATTGATGAGAACATAATTACCTACAATTAAGTTTTGTACCATCTGATCATGTGCTAAACCACATAATATGGACCTGAAACTACTCTCCTTCACCTAATAAACTATGCAAGTTGGTGCATTTTATTTCATTACTGTGTCTCATTATTGATGCAATCACGTGTTATTATTGGTTTAACCAAAGTTATTGGAGTAGTACGTTGTGGAAGGAT
>JAQRGC011926247.1:0-10829 GCA_028659135.1 Plantago lanceolata
AATTTTCATTTGTATTTGTCTTTGATAGTTTTGTGTCTTCGTAGTTTTTGAACTACATTTAATACATTCGAATATGCATTTGTATTTGTCTTTTTTTTCTTCCTGTCTATCTGTTTACCTCCTCTTTTCCTTCTTTTTTTCCTCCCCTCCTATAACTAAGCCGTGGCAGCGCCACGGGTCTAAAACTAGTTTATACTAATTAAGAAAGCTAGAGAAATTAATTTTCTGATTCTAGAAACATTAGTAATCAATACTTGATTCGACACTAAATTTTATAACCCTGTTTCATGTGATACGGGGTATTCATGCCCATGTTTTGACCTTATGCTATTTCAAGATAGAATTGCAACGTTATTGATGGAGTTTTATGGTGAAGAGCCTTCTCTTTTAGATTCCGTTTAATTCAACTGTGAGTTTCTAAATTAAACTTAATTAAATAAATTTAAATTGAACTTAATTGAATGGAATGAACATGAACTGAATTGCATTACAAATTTGAACTAAGTAAATTTAAACTTAAATAGACCTGAATTGAATGGACCTAAACTCAACTAAGCACAATGTGAAGTGTACGTAACCTTACATGAACTTGCTTAGATTTCATGATCCTTTATTACAAATTTACAATGAACTTAGAGAAGGCAAGGTATTGGAGAAGATTCATAGAAAGAAACCCAAAAGTCTATATTACATTAAAATTCAACTATTCACATATTTTTATTTCTTTTCTAGAAAACCAGAATCATAATCGGGGGCCCTAATCGGGAGTATGCCGTGGACAAGAACTATTCAGATTCCCAGTTACGTGGACACTAAAGAAGTGAAGATGGATATCGTTGACACTTACATAAATATGCAACTGAGTTTATACAGGGCAGGCTCTAGTAATTTAGGGCCCTATGGAGAATTTTACAATTCTAAAGCTTTAAATATTTAATTAAAAAAGATAATCCTAAAATACAGAAGGCAAGGTATTGGAGAAGATTCATAGAAAGAAACCCAAAAGTCTATATTACATTAAAATTAAACTATTCACATATTTTTATTTCTTTTCTAGAAAACCAGAATCATAATCGGGGGCCCTAATCGGGAGTATGCCGTGGACGAGAACTATTCAGATTCCCAGTTACGTGGACACTAAAGAAGTGAAGATGGATATCGTTGACACTTACATAAATATGCAACTGAGTTTATACAGGGCCGGCTCTAGTAATTTGGGGCCCTATGCAGAATTTTACAATTTTAAAACTTAAAATATTTAATTAAAAAAGAAAATCCTAAAATACAAAAGAAAACATTACACCAACAGGAATTGAACCCTCGTTGACTAATTGGCAAAGGGGAGTCCAAACAATTGGGAAACGAAATTATTATTGTTTATTTTCCCTCGTCAACATATACAAATACATATAAGTGAAAAAAGGAAATTGGAGGCCCTCAAATTTCGGGGGCCCTATGCGGTTGAACAGCCCGCATAGGGCCAGAGCCGGGCCTGAGTTTATATGAAATAAGGTTACTCTCTATTTCGGTTACATCTCAGCTTGTAACCAAGATAGTATGTTTGTTCTGAACATCAGTCCTCTGACATACTCGTGAATATATCGTGTGTTTTGTGCATATGACAATCTAACGGGGTATTTAGGTTTTCTCTGATTTGTAGGTTTGTGGTTGTAGCAATAAGCCGTGAATAGTAACAGATTTATTGGTGTAGTATATGTTTTTGGGGTTTGTGTTTCGATTAGATTTTGGATTTGTCATATATATTTTGGATTGAAAATGAGAGTGAAAAAAGTGAGTAAGGTTCTTGTGTGATTAGCCACAAGTTAACTTGAGAGACGAATACAAATCGAATTATTTATCAACAAAACCAAAAATCAATTAAAGGACAAAATTGTCTGTTTGAGTTTTGCTTACAATATATTTGTGATAAGTTCTCAATGAATGTGATGCATTGCAACTTCCTTAACAATAGAACACAACAACACATTTTAGAAAAATGTTTCCATACAGGTACACAAGTCCAACTTACCAAAGAAATTTCTTTGTTTTTGTTGACTGGATTGGACCAAAATTAAGGATACTAAGGAATTAAGATAGGGTCAATTACTTTGCCCCTCACTAGACAACTTAATCATGAATCTATCCCTAATAAATATTTTTTTTGAAATCAGCCAAATTTATTACTTAATCATAAGTTTAATGTGCACTAGGCGTACACATAATACACAACACAAACGACACAAACAAAGACCAAACAGTCTACCGTTCCAACACCATATACATCATGAGTAGGCATACAATCCCCAACTGTTGCCTCCTTAAAAACCTTATAAGGAAAACCCAGTGAAAAAAACCTCATAAGGAAAAAAGAGTACAACCAGATGAGGTACCTAAATCACGATAAACAAGTTGCCCCCACTACAACGTAACGGAAACGAAACACATAGTCGGATGTCGTTTCCAATCTTGTAATGTAGTAGTCTGAACAAAAATCTTCTTTTCTCGAAACCAAATCCATGTGTCGTACTGAATCTTTGCTAACAAGGAAGAAGCGAGCCACTCTTCATTCCTAAACCATCGCGCATTCCGTCCCAACCAAATTTGCCAAAGGATGCAATGGCAAATAGACTTTGCAACTTTCCCAGAGTCTTTAATCCCTGAAATAAATCAATTAGCAAATAAATCGAAGATGGAATTATAATTATCCAGACTCCAATCCAACCACCTCGCCACAAGACTCCACAAAGCTGCCACCTCCTTACAGTCCCAAAACAAGTGTGATTCATCCTCTAAATGCTCACTGCATAAAATACACGTCCAAGTAATGTCTGTAGCAATGATATTCCGACGAAGCAAATTCGCATGGGTAGGCAGACGATTCCAGAACAGCTGCCATACCAACAATTTGCATTTTAAAGGCGAAAACGCATTAATCCAGACCTATTTCTCCCAATCGACTCGCTGCTGCTGAACCGTCATAGAACCAGTACTGTGCTGCTGTTTTTGTTGACACAGGTAACCATCCTGGACTGTAAACGCATGTTGGGACGAGGCTGTCCAAACCCAAGCATCAGCAGAACCTGAAGCTATTAACCGCAAACTGCAACGTTCTTGTAGTTCCTGAACCAGATAGTTCTCCCAGGAAAATAATTGTCTACGCCATTGCCACCCTCCCTGCAATCTGTCATGTACAGAGCAACTGGGGTTTACATCCATCTTAAAAAGCCGAGGAAAAAGATCTTTAAACACCATGTCCGATCCAAGCCACGGCTCTAACCAAAAACGAGTGTGTACCCCAGACCCTATACTCTTAATATATTCTTTCCTGAACCAGCCTCTACAACTAATGGAAGACAATAAGTTCTTCCACCAAAGTGAAACTTTTGAATCTGGATGCGTAATATTCAAGATTTGATCCTGCAAACAGCCATAACGTGATGATAATACATCTAACCAGAGCCCTGAACCTCCCTTAAGAATCTTCCATGCCCAAGAAGCTAATAACGCGTTATTGAAGCTCCGAAGATCACGAACACCTAGACCTCCCTCTTGCTTGTCATAACAAATCACATCCCAACTTATCCAGGGAACTTTCTTTGAGTTATTTCGAGCACCACCCCAGAAAAAATTCCTTAGCAAGGAAGTTAAAGTATTGATCACAGCTATCGGTGCTCGATAAAAAGAAAAATAATATAATGGTAGAGCAGAAAGCACCGACTTTACCAACACCAATCTTCCACCAGAAGACAAATACTGATTCTCCCAACTTTGAAGCCTATGGCTAACTTTCTCAATCACCCCCGTCCACATGGAAATCCGATTAGGAGAACCCCCTACGACCATTCCGAGATACTTAAAAGGCACGCTACCTAAAACGCAATTCAATCTCGTAGACCAAAGATGCAAATCAGAATCCTCAACACCTACGCCCATAAGACAACTTTTCTGAAAATTTATCTTCAGACCCGAAGCAATCTCAAAACCTCTCAAAATACTTTTCAGAACACCTATATTATCCCCACTTGCTTCCCCTACAAAGATTGTATCGTCTGCAAATTGAAGAATAGAAATAGGCACCTCATTGTTTCCCACCTTATAAGGTTTATACAGGTTAGAAGCACATGCAAAATCAATCATCAGATGAAGTCCTTCAGCCACAATCAAGAACAAAAAAGGAGAAATTGGATCCCCTTGTCTTAAACCCCTGTGGTGATGGAATTCCCGAGTTGGACTTCCATTAATAAGGACAGAAGAAGAAGCCGTAGATAAGCACTCCTTTATCCAATTAATCCATCGAACACCAAAACCCATCTTGGTCATCATGTCGAATAAAAAATCCCACCGAACTGAGTCATACGCTTTTTCAAAATCAATCTTAAATAAGAATAATGACTTCTTATGCTCCCGTGCATCATCAACCAATTCATAAGCAACCAAGACACCATCAAGAATATTACGATGCCCCACAAAAGCCGATTGAGTTTGCGAAATCAGACCATCAAGTTTACTCGACAACCGGTTAGCTAGTAACTTTGCTATGATTTTGTACCCACTACCAATAAGTGCAATAGGTCTAAAATCTTCCACACCTACTGGATTTTGAATTTTGGGAATTAAAGTGATAAATGAACAATTCAATCCTTTCACCAACTTGCCAAAGTCATGGAATTCAGAAACCATTCGATGTATATCATCCTGAAGCACATCCCAGAAAGTCCGAAAGAACATAAACGTGTAACCATCCGGCCCTGGACTCTTATCTGTACCACAATCCCAAATAGCTCCTCGAATCTCATCCAAAAAAAAATCCCTCTCTAGATCTCGTCTATCAACATCGGATAATACCCTACACTCAATATTCAGTAAGGGTGTCCAAAAGGAACGTTGTTGACTAAAATGATCTCCAAAGTACTTGTGTAACCCTTCCTTCACTGAAGCTACTGAATCTAGCCACATCCCGTTGATCCTGATACCATTAATTAAAGTCTTCCGACTACGATTTCGAACTACCGCGTGGAAAAACTTCGAGTTAGCATCGCCTTCGCGAAACCACTTGGACTTTGATTGTTGAAAAAGCAAAGAATGTTTAAATTCCAACAAAAATCGCAGCTCATCTTGAACAGAACCAGAATTCAAATTTTCAGTCGAATCTGTGGATGATTCTGTCGAACCTGGATTTGTAGCTGAATAAGTTAAAATCTGTGCTGTATTAGGAAGATAAGACTGAACAGAATCTGATGTATCTCCAGAAAAATTATGCAATGCCGCACTGAAATTCTGTATTGAATTAGTTGACACATGAGTATTAAGTACTGCAGCGCTGAAAATTTGTCCAGTGCCTTCAGTGTCAGTCGGATTACAAGCTTGTGCTTGAACCAGTCGAAAAATCTCATCATCACTTGAAACTTCATCAGTCATCTGAAGTTCTGCATCTTGATTATCAAGAGCTGAGGATAAAAACTGAATCTTCTTGTCAACCTCACCCACATGCAACCTATTCCACGACCGAATAACACCTTTCAGCAATTTAAGTTTCTGTTTGAAAACAAAGCCGCCCCACCCCATTACGTTTAGCTTAGGACACTTCGTCTTAACCATCTCCAGAAATTTAACATTCAAGCACCACCTGTTCATAAATTTAAAAGTCTTTGGACCCCAATCCACCTCAACCATCTTCAACAAAATGGGGCAATGATCTGAAACTGAACGAGATAGACCCCACTGACTTGCATTCGTCCATCTCTCAACCATGTTCATCAATAAACTTGCTGAAAGTTTCCATATCTGAAGTCAACAAAGAACGACCCACACCCTTACGCTCCTCCGGACGTCGAACAACATTGAAGTCCCCAACAATACACCATAACGGAACTTCACTTTGAGTCATTGCAGAGTGTAAATTATCCCAAAGTTGCAGTCTATCAGCAGATAAATGAGGACCATATAAATTAGCAATTACCGCTTCAGCACTTTCCCATAAGCCCTGAACTAGTAACACCCACGGAAAGTCCCAAAAAGAATTCTTCACAAACACATTCGAATCCCAAATACAAAGCAAACCTTTAGAACTGCCGAGAGATCCACTAAAAATCCAGTCACACTGTGAATTACCCCATAGAGAGCGTACTGAACAATGAGATATCGAAGACAACTTTGTCTCTTGAATACACAAAAATTGCACATTATGTTCCTTCACCAACTGAGTAATATCACGCCGTTTATAATACTTACCTAAACCCCGAATATTAATGCTTAAGATCCGCATTAATTCGTCAACAAATTACCAACACCATTGCGTCGAATCCGACCTGAAGAAGCCACTAAAGCAGCTCTATCCCGTTGTTCCCAGTTGCACAGTAAATCCAGCACATTATCTTTATCATTGCATGAAATCATACCAAGCGACATCAAATGCTCCCAAAGCTTATTTGCTTCTTGACCTGGATCCAGTGGCCGATCCGGAATGGAAACACTAATAGGGTAAGCAAAGTGAACCATACTCGAACGTGAAGACTCCCGTTCTGAAATTTCTATGTCCAAACCTGCATCTTCTGCAACCAATTCAGCTCCGAAAGCGCTGGATTTGGAAGTGCATTATCATTTGCAAATTCCTCCAACTGAGACATACTAGAAGTAGTAGTACGTCGAGAATTTGCAGCAATCAAATCCTGCAATTCGAATGGATCCGAGTCTGTACCTGAATCATCCAGCTCCTCTATGCCTTCTACTGGAAGTGCGCCCAATTCTGTCAGATGATGTTGTATATCGTCATCACCCAACACAAAATCTGAATCTGCCAAATCAGACCAAATATCTGAGATTTCTGGAAACTCAGCTCCAATTTCCTCTACCACATGAACGGCAAACACAAAGCCGGACGCACTGATCTGCACTTCCTTACAGATAATCGAGAAAGATGATGTTTCAATACATATTCTCCCGTGCCGAAAATCCTCCCGATTAACTGTCTCCCGACTGACTTGTAACACTTCTCCAAATAAACTTCCAACCTGTGAAAAAACTGCATTGTCCCAACACTGAATCAGCACTCCATATATATGTCACCAAACCTTATGTGTCTTAGACACCTGACCGGTTGAAGCATAACCAATGGAGACAATACCCTTCGAACGCCATCCTGCTGCATAATCCAACAGACTATCCGCAGCACCAAGAATGAAGGGATCAACAATAAATTTATTCGGATCCAATTTGGAAATAAGAACCTCACCCAGATTAACTTGCTTGAATAATTCATGCAATGTTTCTGTATTGTAGGGTTTGTCAACCGTACAAAGTAAACACCTTCGAAACCAATCTGTAGTATCTTGAGAAATTTCAATTGTGAGAACTTCGTCTGAAGCATCCCGTACCTCATCAACTACCTGTTGTTCAACACTGTCATGTCGTTGCCTCATCACATCGGAGTTCTGAATCTCCAACAGACTATTAACCCGTGTGAGTTGATCTGGCTCAGCCTCTGGTGTAGTCATTGCATCCTTATAAGACCTGTTCGTCTTACGCCATGCTGGTTTTGTAATACGGCGATGAACTCCCACGTTAGGTCTCTGTCTCAGTGGCGCTGCACAATCAGTAGTGCGAGCACTCGAACGAAACAGAGAAACATTGGACAAAAGTTTAAAGTTTCCCAGCCATAATTCTTTTGCCCTCAATAACATTGCCTCCCGGTCTAATGGAAAATGTAGATGGACAAAACCAAACCTCCGACCATTACAATCCACCTTTGATGGAATGAAAGCTTCAATAACATCGCCGATCGTTGCGAATTTTTCACCCAAGTGATATGCCCGACACCAAGGAGGCAAGTTGGTGACGAACAACGAAAGCACATCATCTGATCGACGACGTTTTGATGTTGAACCTAAACCTTGAGAACTGGCTGACGTCGAACTCCGATGAACGGCAGTTGAACGTTGGCCGAAACCACCTTGTTGCGGATAAAACCGCCATTTCTTTTTCCCCATGGGAAAACTGTTTTTTTCTCTTTTTTATAATAACTGTTTTTTCTCTCTTTTTAGTTTTTCAATTTTGTGTAATGTGTAATAAATATTCCAGTCCCAATTTTAACAAAAAACGTTGACCAGATTTTCAACTTAAAACCATTTCCATTCTTCCAAACACAGAATTGGTCCCTTAGACAACAAGGTTATGGACTAGAGGGAGAGGGTGAATAGTCTTTAAAACTTTTTGTGTCTAAAACAGCTTTCTCAACAAGCACTAGGTGATTGCTGATACTTAATCAATCAGAATAGCGGAAGTCTTTAAGTTAAGTACTCAGTTAAGAAGATAATTAGGAAGAGCAGATAAACAGTAAACAGATAGCTTGCTGAAAGTAAATGCAGGAAGTAAAAACACACAGTTTATAGTGGTATCTAAAGGTGGCGTAATCCTTCAACTAATCCACTTCGCCCCATCCTGGACTTGAATTCACTAAGACAGAGAGTGAGGTTCCTTACGCAACCTATCTAGGAATCCCACAATAGAGGTCTCAGCAACACAAATTCCCAAGTTGCTTGCTTCACTCCAAACACTAAAGCAGTTTCCTTAGCTTCAGCAAACAGGGTTTTCTTTACTATCCAGTAAAGTAGGTTTCTCATAACTACAATACCACGCGTTTGGTGAGAGAGTGTTTGAATAAGATGCTAAGAGAAGGATTTACTTTTCAGTAAATTCAATCAGCAGAAGAATCACAACTGTAATGCTTGTTCAGCAAGCAGTTGGAGGATTATTAATGTTCAAGACTTTACCGGTTCTAGAGAAAGAAATTTCTGCTAACACCACTTGTTGGAATCACAAGGTTGTTTGACAAGATTTCTACTCTTTCATAGGTAGCTAAAAGAAATAAACTTCAGTCTTGGAAGGTTTCAGAGCAAGTAGACAGATAGATCTTGATAGCTTGTAATTTGTAGAGTGAAAACGATGATCTTCTTGTTTGCTCTAAGTCTTCCTTTTATAGTGAAAAATCAGTCCGTTTGAATTTCAAATCCCTGAAATTCAAACTTTGAATTCACTGTCTTGCTTGTACTATTCTGTTGCAGAAGTTTTTCTTCTTCTTCTTTTCTTCAGAACGGCTTCTGCAGCATTAAATGCACAGTAGTACTTTTTATCAGTAGGGAATCCATTACTTGTTCAGTAAGAGTTACAAACTGCTATCAGCAAGATAATGTTGCTCTTTCAGCAACCAACTCTATTTTTTAAGAATTCAGCAGATAACATGTATATCAGCAAGGTAGTAAAGTCAACCTACTCTATCATATAGATTTTCACTTGACTATTATCAATTGCTAAAAGGCTAATGCTTTCATCAGCAAGAGTCAAATTCCTTCAGTAACCTTATGCAGAAATTACTTGAGTCTTCATTCTTCGTAGTCTTCATCTTCTAAGTTACTAGGTACCCCAATAAATTGTTTACACAACAAATAAATCATCAGCAACCTAATACAAATACTAGGAAATTAAAACTAATAGTCATGCTGAAACATTCCTCTTGTACAAGTGTCCTTCTAATAATTTTCCTATGGACTTAAGAATACTAATTTTTGGCCTAATGCTAATTTAGTCTTAATGGAATTGCTCATCAAAATTACAAGTTTTCGAACACACAACCTTAACGTGTTTTCTCCTATTTTCTTATTTTTGACATAAATTTCTCCTCATTTATTCTGTAACCTATTTCCCTCCAAACGCGTCTCTCTCGTCTCCACACCACCTTTCGTCTTCCTCTTGCAGAATCGACCATAGCAAACCAAATCAACGTTGAATCATCCAGTTTGTGTAACGGAAACAGTGCAGCTCGTCAGTACGCAAGTCCTTGTGCCGGAATTCTGCTCGAAATCCGACCAGGTTAGGTCAGTTATCCCCCTTTTCAATTTTGTAAATTTTGTTCGAATTTTGGGTTGTAAATGCTCTGAATAACACTGGTTTCTCCATTATCAGTGTTATTCTGAGCAATTTTGGGGGAAAATTTCGATTTCATTCTTGAACTAGGGTTTTATCGATTTGTCTGTTTTTTTTTCTTTCTGATTTTCTGTTTTTCTGTGTCTGAATGGCAGTAAACATGGAGAATGATGAGCACTTGTTCAATATTCATATTACCCATGTTGGAGGGCAGGAGACTTTGACACGAATCGACCCACACAGGTATAATCACAGCAAACTCTTGACTGATGTGAACAAAAAGGTGATGTGCAATATTGTGCATGAGAAGTCTCTGTTCTTTAACTTGCTAGCTGATGTAGAAGATAGTGCAGAGCAGATAGATATTGTAAGTGATGTTGATGTAAGGTTGATATTTGAGAAGAATATGAAGTATCAATCCATAGGCAAAGAAGACCACCTACTTGCAGTTTGTGTGGAGAAGAAGGTCACAATAAGCAGAAGTGTCCAAGAAAACTGAGGATTTGCTATATTTATTGTCTTATTTTGCTGTGAAGATAATTGTTACATTCATATTTTATGCATTATTTGCAGAAAAAGGCTAAGAAAATGATTGAAAGTGATGCTCCAGTTCATGACCCAAGAGAAGGTTCTTCTAATGCTCAAAGTGTTCAAACTATGGCTCTAGATCCAAGTGAAGTTCAAGCTCCATCTCAGCCACAAAATGTAAGGATAAGTAGGATAAGTACAGAGATTTTGTGTGTTTGTGATTGAGGATTAGTACGAGTTTTTTGTGTGTTTGTGATTGAGGATCACTATGAGTTTTTTGTGTGTTTCTAAGCATTTTTCCTGTCAGTATTTGTTATCTTGTTGTTAGGTTTGTTGTTGAGTTTCTCTATACAGTGTTTGCAGTTTTTTTGCCATTTTTTTTT
>JAQRGC011926596.1:0-10337 GCA_028659135.1 Plantago lanceolata
GAATTTGTCACGTGAGGGGCCAATTAGAGAAGGTTGAAGACTTGTGTGTTGGAGTGAATTGTAAGATTTGTGTGGTGGGGACCAATTGAAAAGGTTTACCTATTAGTCCAAATGTTGGTGTATATGGTAAGTTTTGGATTAGTTGGTAATGTTGTATTTTGGCCCTATCTATTGGTAAAGTCGGTAAGGAATCTGGACCGTTACGTAAAAAACACGAAAAAGAATCTCAGTGGCGAGACTTGACCAACTCGACCCATGATACTCCTTGATACGTGTCAAAATGTCAAATTCAAACTTATAAAAAAGTGTGAACATTAATTATTTTAAGGGCAATTTACATCTTAAACCCTTAACAAATTTATTAATACAAATACTTCCCATCTTATTTTTCAAAATTATCTACTTCCGCGAAATTGAATTTTCGCAAATTAAAACATGAAAAGTACTATTCCGCCCTCAACTTAACTTCAGGTTTCGAGAACAGTCAGACAGCTTAATTGCATTGCAGATCCTTCAAATTTTATTTCTTTAATTTTAGACAGCTATTAATTTCTAAACTCATTTAATCAAGTCCATGCAACTTTAATAAACTTCCAAACTCATTCAATCTACATCGTAATCGAACCCAATCCTTCCCAACTCATTCAATTTAGACTTGCTCCGATTTGGAGCAGAAAATTGCTCTGTTTCCCAAATCGAAGCATAAGAAATTGAGAAAATATTGGGAAGAAGAAGATCAAAGATGATGATGAGGATTGAGGTCTAAGGATATGTTTGGTTGTGAAATTAAAATTAAGACTTAAAAGCTGGTCAACATTTTTGGCTTGAAATGAAAGTAATGTAATTCTGATTCTACTGGGGATAGAAATGCAAAGAGAGTCTTTGTGTATGTTTGGCAAAACGAACTGATAAGGTGACTAAAAACTGACAAGGTAGCAGGTAGTTGATCAGTCACCTTATTTTTAATAAGTTACATAGAGTAGTTTCTCAAATCAATCACCTGATCAGTCACCTTATTAATATTCACCAAACATACTTATTTTCAAATAAAGTGAAATCACTTGATAAGGTGACTGATAAGGCGACGCCAAACATACACTCTAACATGAGGTGTGTTGTGTGTGTGTAATTTTCCTTTATTTTAAATATTTATTTAGTACTCCTATGCTCATTTCAACATATTTTGGGACTGTAAGTGAAAAAAAATTAATTATATTTTTCTTGACTCGGCATTACTGGGGAGATATATATACTAGACAATGACAATGGTACAATCTTACCCTTCCATGAGCACATGTTGAGTGAGTAATGACTAATGAGTATCGGTCTTAAAGTATACATGTACTCTCCAAATTTTCGATCGGTGAGGAATGTCCTTGTAATAATCTTGGTTTGTATATGTCCCTGTACTTCTTATGCATATCTTATAATCATTATTTTTTCTAATTAATAAGATTTGTTGTATAGAAACAATGAAGTAACTTGTCTAAATGCTACCGTGTGTCAAATTTTTAAATATAAAAGCATTGTGTATATTTCACCAAAGGGAGTATTTACACATGTTCACAAAAGTTCCATTGGCAAAATATCATAGTCAAACGATTCAACAAATGAGATATTAAATATATGTAGTTTATTAAAAAATAAAGTAATTGATCAAGTAAGTTCACTTGTTAGATCTCAATCATATTATCAGTTAGTTCAGCCAAACATATACGTCTTAGCTAGCAAATGAATGATTCTTAGATCAACCGGCGAGAGCTTCGTTGTCATATTTGGCTTTTGATATAATTTAATTACTAGTTTATTTGATGTATAAAACAAAATGATATCCAGAAACTAAAACATGGTGCAATCTACGAGTAGTTGTATCGTGCCACATTATGAGTAAGGCTCTATTTTCTTCGCCAAGACAAATGAAAACGGAACTGAATTGTAATATACCCTATAAAATATACTAACTGTGTGAATAAAACATGATTGAGTTGAGAACAATGAATTTTTAGACGAACAAAATAGAGAAAAAGAATGAAAATGGTTTAAAACATGGAAGAAGTTGAAAGTTGTAACGTAGCGGAGAATATTCTATATATGGTCCCAAACCAGCCAGCCCCAGACCGATTGTACGTGTGTAATGCATGTTTCAATTGAAGTGCCTGGTCATCACGCAAAGCATGCCATGTTTTCTGGGTTCACATGAATCAACATCAACATATATGTCAACAGTGCATCCGGCATGAACCGGACCACTGCAGGAATATATAATCACAAGTTCACAACATTCGAAACTGAAATGCCCATAGAAAATGGTGGTACTCTTCATCAATTTCACGGGTATGTATCCCACAAGTTTTGTACAGGTGCAGATAGAGTTTAAACCGCGGGGTACATACGTACCCCATGGGTTTTGTTCAACCCGCTTGTTATCGACTCAGCATAGCCAACTCCAAATGAGCTCCAACTAGAAATCATAAAGGTTTGTAATATACATGGACAACAATAGTAATATTGATAACCAACTCTTGTACAGCAGAATGAAAAAATCCTCAAAAATGTCAACAATGAATTATGAACAAGGTTAAAGTAACACCTAAATCCCAACTACTAGTACTAACTACAATATACATACCATCACACAACTCCATACGATCCCACCAAGCACCCTGCAATCGCTATCAGACCACCATCCAACCGCCCAACCTACTAAATCCCCCGGTAACAAAAAGATAATGCCAAAATAAAAAGACTCCGCCATATACACAAAAACTACCGACCTCTATAGACCTATACTCCCTAAAAAAATACCGCGTAGTAAATAAGATTACTGTAGACCAATTGCCAGAACCTCTAACCCTGAGTTACATAGCTGATAAGACCAATTGTACAGGTGTAATTAGCTATCTTTTCCCAACAAATGGTGAAAACTAAGCTGAGAAGCCTAGGATAAGATAGCTAACAAACGGAAAAGTCATTTGTCAAAGCCCAACCCACTTAACCCAGCCAAAGAGTCGGCCAACTCTGAAAGGCAACTGATAGTCTTCCGATACTGCAGGCTCCCTTCTGGCAGCTTCAGCCTCAGACCATACGTACATACCACGTTCTTGTCTACTGCCAGGTACAGTGTTGTCGAGAATTACAGCTACTAGGAATGCAACCACCATGTGAAGTGACAGCGTTGTGTTCAGAAAATAGTTTAGCTGCCATATGAGATATGATGAGAAGTGAGAACATATACTACGAAACAAATTTTGGTAGAAATGAAGTTCCTCAGGAACTTAAGATTTAAAAGCAAGAAAGGACATACCCCTCCATATTTTGTATGGATTGGACCATGAGAAGCCACAATGTACGGCTGGAAGTAACTCGGAACGGATAAGTTGGTGTTTGGAGATATGCCATATTGTTGAAAGTAAGATGGTATTGATAGTGAAAAGAACAATGATAGGCCAACAATAATGATATTCCTCGAACTCCCAGCCTCACTATAACGCAAGTTTGACAAGCCCAATGCAGCCAACATTGCCCACATGAAGCACAATAGAGCTGCTACCATGACATCGGGTATGGAGGCAATGAAGCCCCCAACTTTACCTGGCAACACGATAGAAACAAGAAAGTATAAGTTAGGAAAATATATCCAGAAGAATATCAAGTGCAATAAGTGAAACAACATTTGAATTTAGGTAAGTATAATAAGAGTGACAAACTTCAACACATACCAATCAGAGACAGAAAAATCAACAAACAAGCACCCAATTCCACAGCTCTGCGGCTTCCCATTTTAGTTACGGCAATGGTATGCACATTCTCAGTCAAAGTTGAAGAGCCAGTACCCATGCCCCACAGACCAGCCAAAATGCTGCAAAGACCTTCAAGACCGATACCTCTACTTACAACACCCCGTGTTGGAGGCCTCGATGCCACCAATAGTGATGATGCATGATAAGAACCCACCTTAAGATGCCAAAAAAGCAGATCATTTAAATTTATAAAGTGATATTACGTGTGAATTGCTTATCCAGAGGTAGAACAGCAATTGAAAAAATTCTGAGCAAGCACAAATTCAATTTTTCACATTTTTATCAAGAATCAAGATTGTGCTAATTAACTGTTTGCTGAAAAAAGGCATCAACGGTTAAGGAAAGATCAGTAACAAATTTTAGGTATAAGAATTTCATGCTTCATTACGAATTACAATACTTCAACCAAAATAGCAATACAAAGAGGACAAATGTGGACTCACTGAATCAACTGATGAGATAATAGAAACCACACACATCACGAGGGCCATCCTCCAATGGAACACAGGTGTTCCCCACTGCAGTGGGTAAGGAAACCTGAACCAGGGTGAAGATCTCAAGGCATGAGAAGTATCAACCCTGCAATGCTTCATCCTTGAAACATGCCTCCTACAGTGGTCAGATATTATATTTGAGGCTGGTATATTAGTATCACATCCTTTATAGCTATACACTCCAGCTGCAGTTAGAAGGAAAGCTGTGGCCCATGTGATTGCAAGAGCAAGAGGAACCTATATCAATACAAGTAAAATTTAGAAACAAAAATTTACTGCATAAAGCATGGGAACTGTAGTGCAAGCTAAAACATAAACTTACAGCATAAATCAGAAACGCCCGATGTCCCAAAACCGATATTTTACGAAGGTACTGCAAAAGAAAATCATAAAACGAATAATTTGGTGGTATAATTTGATATTCTCCATTTGTAGGATGGAGCAGACTTTTAGTCCCTCAACATCTAACAGAGGAATCTTTATAAGGAAATCCTAGCAGATTTCTGGAGAGAGACTTACAAGGGAGAAAAGAATAACCAATAATATCTGCACCACACCGATCTCAATACAGGTACCAACTCGCGGGAAACCATAGCTGTAGAAAGAAAGTCCAACAGCAGCAATCGTAGGGGCCACAACTACTGGGTTAATCACCCTGAAAATAGGCCGACAAAAGAAATGAATTAGTGCAATGTCATCAATCAACAAGCAGTAAAAAGTATCTAGGAGGATGGAAAATGAAATGGTTGGACTTCAAGATAACAG
Organism: Plantago lanceolata; assembly: GCA_028659135.1. Taxonomy (NCBI): domain Eukaryota; kingdom Viridiplantae; phylum Streptophyta; class Magnoliopsida; order Lamiales; family Plantaginaceae; genus Plantago; species Plantago lanceolata. The sequence continues at coordinate 5,060 of JAQRGC011926596.1, forward strand.
AGAGGGACATGTAAAGAGCAACGAGGTACCGGTATCATGTGTCCATTTCTTGTGCAATATTCCATATACCAAAACTGATAACATGCAATTTTTGTAATTGAAAACTAGAAACAGAATCACTGCAACAAATGCAAGATATTTGATCCGATGACTCCAATGAATTTACAGATTGAAGAAATTTTTTTGCAGCAACTTACTAAAATAACCATAAATATGATTGCAATGGATAAATCGCATTGACAGAAGATGATTTCAAGTGTGCATTAGTTAATACTTGAAATATCCACATCATATTTATCTCCGTAGCACTCGACAAGAATTCTGAAACTTTTCTACACTTAATTTCACCCATCATTACGTTCCTAACTAATTCTTTCAGCAGAATCTGCGCCAATAAGGTACATTCGTCTAGAGAAACTAGTTTCATCCAAGTTCATTATTGTCTGATAAGCATATATATAGGAACGCCGATAAACCCTTCAAATTCAAGAGTCAATGCAGCAATGTATCATGTATGAACCAACGAAAATGGATCATAGCATAACTGTGGATAAAAGTAAGAACTTTATTTCCATGAACTTTTACACAAGTAATGCAAAAAGATTTGGAAATAAAACCAGCATAATAATATTGTATTGGAGTGGATAGATATTGAAGTCAAAAAGAGAAAGTAGTTTGCAATTTATTTATAAAAGCTTAATGCATACAAATTGCAAGTTATCTTTAATCATTTTAATAAATTAATGACGAGTACTGGAGTGTAATTTCACATCCTAAAGAAATTATTGTTCAAAGTTGTGGGTTCGTGTTTTAGTCAACATAAAATAAAGGGCATTTAGATTTAATTTACCTTGCATATAATGACAGCCCAACACTTTTCAATTGTATCATTAACCCAAATAAGAACGTTAAGTTGTCACTCAGATTGTGTCTTTTCACATGCCAAATACATGTATGTATACACCAAAGCAGGATGACAGACAGTACATGAAGGCAACAGACTGAAAGGTTTTATGTGTAATGTATTTAGTGCACTCTAAGATAACACCACCTAAATGAATGAATTACACAGCTATTGAGACAAGCTAGAAGTTGGCATGAGATCAAATAAAGCGTTTCATAATAATATTTCATCAATAGAAGTCACACAATTAGTATTCTCTAGGAACTATTAAGTGTTTAGATACTTGTGCTGGTGAAAGGTCCCACTTTTTCATTGATATTACAGTATCCAAATTAAAATCTACAATAGTAAAAAAAAAATAAAAAAAATATTTATGATAGGTATAAGAATTTATAATAACTATATCTCCACAGCTCAGTTCCGTACAATCTTTATACGAAGTAAAAATCGAGGATAGTTATGACAAGAGACAAAAGAACACACACGAGAATTAACTGAAAACAAAAATACTCCATACCTTAGTAGTATGGACATCAAGCCACTGTAACCGAGCAATGCCTGGAAAGCGGAACCGATAATTATAGCCCCTTGTAGTTCTTTCATTATATGCTTGAAATTCTGCCATTTGGAAGAGCACAATCATCAGAAATGCTTAGTATAAATTTATATATCGTGAAGTTTAAATTGCTCTGTATAAACCAATTCTAGGGTTCTCCTAACGACATAAGGCCCTGAACATCCTCCAAGTCTGTTCACATGAAATCAGAAAGCAAAAAAAAAATTCTAGAATTTATGGTTCTGTCAGATAAAAGAGACTTAACCGAGCCAGTTATGTAATGATAATAGTCAAACTGTGTGCTGACAAAAATACAAGACCAATTCAATAACGGAGTTTAGATTCGTAGATAGGCCATAACTACAGATGGAGAAACGTGTTTTAGAACTGATACAGCTGCGATAACAACATCATGCGACATACCTAAAATTTGAAGTCCCAAAATATTCTCAAATAGGTCATCTAAGTATCATGTTCAAAATATAACAAGAGCAGCATAATTAAATTAGCTTCAGAACTAATAATGAAATATAATCAATATCGACAGGGTCCTTTTCCACGTGTAAACCTGAGGCCCACTACTGTTAGAATCTAAATCAAAATGCAACAACTCCATAGGAAACAACAAAATTTAAATACATACATTTCCATTCAGTCCCACAAATTCAGGAGAGTTGATAATTGCAAGTGCAGGAGCAAGATAAACAAATGAAGGACCCTGTATCAAGGGAAGTCTTGACCCAAATGATGTATGCAGTAGTGTAGTTACTCCAGACACGAATAGCACCGTGGAAACCACATTTGCTGTATCTTCCTACAAAGTGAGTGAAATGTATTAGATTAAATTATTTACGAGAAATTCCAAAGAAGAATGAAGCTCTACAGATTTATTAGGTAATAAATTACAAGTGCTCACATAGGTGCCACCCATTGCCGGAACTATCACGAGTGGGATTAATATCAATGATCCCAAAATAGAAAGATAATGCTGTAATCCATAGAAACCAATGGGCACTGAAAAGGAAAGGTAGACACAAAATAATTAAATAACAATATACGGAAAGGAAACGAACATTATACTGAAAATCATATCCTCTCATGGTTCTTAAATAAAGCATCAGAGGCATATATTAACAAAATTCAAACTTTCTACGACAATCCAGACAAATGGACAGTGCATATTCAATGAATAGTAATTTGATGTAGCCATCTTAATATCAATCATAAACATTGTAGTTTAACAATAAGCTCTCCAAGTTCCTATTGAAAGCAACAGACACTTATATGGCTATAAAGATCCAAACTTTCTACTACAATCTTGAACATGCATACTCAATAAATCATAATCGTGTGGCCATCTTAGTATCAATCACACATATCGTAGTTTACAATAACACTCAACAAACTTCTATTGACAGATCAGATACTTGTATGGCTATCAAATTCCAAACTTTTCAACACATTTCGATAATTGATACTCAATAACTAGCAATTTGGTGTATCTATCCTAAAAATTGTACTTTGAGGCAATGAACAAGCCTTGAACTTAGAACTGCAACTTCCTTATGATAGGCTAAACAACGCTCGTAGAGTAGTGGAGAGTCTAACAATCCACAACACAAAAAATCTGTTTCAGTTCATTTCTTTACAACTTAATAACCAAAAACCAATTCCAATCTACTATTCGCCGTTGAATCAACGAAATCATCAACCTTTCCTAAAAATAACAATCCAAATTAAGTACTAACTAAGTTCAATTGCTCACCAAGACCCGGCGTATCCCTAAGTTCATACTTGATATTCGAATGACCACCCCCCACAAACCCCTCATCATCCAAAACCGACTGCGGCAGCACATCCCCGCCCCGTCCCACCGTCGTCTCCTCGTTCCTCACCGCCCTCCTACTCCCCTCCCCATCAACCACCACTCCCTCCGCCTTCCCATTCGACTCCTTCCCTCCATCCGAGTCCCTCCTCTTCCTCACCTGCTCCTTTTCCTTCCTCCCATTCTCCCTATCCTTACTCTCCCCATTACTTACCGGCACGGGCCTCGCCCGGCCAGCCTCAAGGTCCACAACATTGGCCTCCACCTTAGCCGCCGCCGCCGCCGGAGGCGGCCCCTGCGGCCTCGGCGGCAGTGGTAAAGGGCTAATTGGGCCGGAGTCAGACACATTAGTCTCCCCGGAGAATTTGGGCCGGAAACCGGTCCGTTTGGCCCACGATGACGGTGGCATTGCCGCCGTTTCCGGCACCGGCGGCCACGGGCCGGGCCTCGGCTTCTTAGTGGGGTCGGAGCTTGACATTTTGCAGCAATTAAGTAAGGAATTGAAACAAAAACTGTGAAATTAACTACAGACACATAATAGTAACAAGAATAACAGTCTCTAGAGTACAAGTGTACACCAATGAACAGATCTGATTAGCTAGGGTACTAGTGAGAGATTTGTAGAGAGAGAGAGAGGGGGGATCTAGTGATAGATTGTGTTGCAGATAAATTGGAAGGGAAGGGAAGGGAATGTGAAGTGTAGTGAGAGAGTAAGGGTGAAGTCAAGTGAGCTGAGTAGAGTCCAACTGTATTGTTTTGTAGAGAGAGAAAGTGAGATTACAGAAGAGAGAGAAAGAGGAAGAGGAGGAGAAGTGTCGTGTTATGGTTTTTTGTAATAATAAAATCGATTATAGAAGAAATCGGGAAAGCGCGTTTTCACGTTTCTTTCGCGGTGATGAGATGACATTTAATTTATTTACTGCGCGCGATTTAAGTAATGTGTCCTTTTCCTCTTTCACTTTCGGAGCCACTTCTTAACCTTTTTGTGTTGGAGTAATTTTTTTAAATGTTTGTAAGTATCCGTTAAGGTTTATGTTTATTTTTAAAAGTCGCTTTCGGGATACGATTTTAATTTTTGTGTACTATATTAGCTTTCTCCCATTTCATTTTGTTGCATTTTGTGAAATGACCATCTTTGTGTTATTTTCGTTGAAAAATTCTACGTAATTTATGCATTAATTTATGGCATGATCAGGGAAGCTCAGCTTATAGTATTATGCCAAACTTAATGCTTGTTTATTAGACATAGTTTTCAATTTTTTGAGAAGTTGATTAAGGCTCTGTTCAATTCACTTTAATTTCAGTTAAATTAAGTTCAGTTCAGTTCAGTTCAGGTCCATTCAATTCAGTTCAATTCAGTTCAGTTCAGTTAAGTTCAGTTTAGGTTTGCTTAGTTCAAATTTGTACTTTAATTCAGTTAAGTTCAGTTCAGTTCAGGCTCATTCAGTTCAGTTAAGTTCAGTTCAGCTTCATTCATTTCAGTTCAGTTTAAAAACTCTCAGTCGAATTGAACGGAGCCTAATTATGTGTTTTATGACTTTCATCTATTTGAATGATCGTATCATCGTATGCTCCTCGAGTAATATAGTAACTTATATTACAATCTTTTTCTTTTCTTTTATTTTTATTTTTATGTTTCCACAGACCTGGTATATTTCTTGAGGGGTCTCTACCTAGGATTAAAAAAATTGGATAACAAAATGAAGAGATACTGTTTGGTTTGGAAGGAAAAGGAAAAAAATTGGGTTGAATTTCACAATTTCCATGTTTGGTTGGAATAAAATATCTAATCATAAACCGGAATTTCGAATTAAACCAGAATTCCTCCATTATAACCGAAAATTACTTTCATGCCTAAAATGGTCTCAAATTCCCCAAAACAAATACATGGGGAGTGGCAGGTATTTCATATTGGAAATCTACTCCTATATTTACATCTCATATTATCCTCATAAAAGTTTATAAAACACTTATTTTATCATTATTATTCAAA
>JAQRGC011926756.1:0-12851 GCA_028659135.1 Plantago lanceolata
ATTAAAAAGATTAAAAGAAGATTAATACAAATTCACAATACATTTAGGTGATAACATGAATTATAAATTATTTTGTCTTTTTTTTTTTGATATGGAAAGACTTAAATGCCCTTAGGCTTTGTCCAACTCCAACAAGGAGTAAATTACATGAGGTGGATCATGTATGAAATTGACAGCAACACTATCTGTATCATTCTCCTCCACACACAGCCTCGACAAACGGTCGGTGACTTGATTTGCCGATCTTGGAGCCCAGCCTAGCTTAGTTGTCCATGGCTTCCTCATCATCTCATTGCATCTACTTACTAAATCCCGCAGATTCGGCGGAATCTCTATCTCCCCTTTCAAAAGCTCCAGGCATCCATTTCAATCTCGAGGTTACAAATTCTCCTCTCCCAAGCTAATTCAAGCCCCATACAGAGAGCATTCAATTCGATCTCAGCACTTGGTGCCACCGTCATCACCTGGGAGGCGCCCCACAACCAGTCGCCGGTTGCATCACGGGCAACACAGCCCAAGCCTGCTATTTGGCCTTCACGAGGGATAGTTCCATCGACATTTAGCTTTACCCAATTCGATTTGGGCTTCGTCCAGGTGAATCGCTGCACATTTTTCTGTTTACTTCTCATAGAGAGTTGGAGTTCAAGAGTTGTTTTTTTTTATTTGGAACAGTAGTACCTTAACAAGGGTAGTTTTTCCCCGGAAGATAAATGAATTCCTCGACTTCCATATGTGCCAAATCGTGGCTGCAAATACCCAGTTCCATGGGACGTCAGGTATTGTGTCACTTTTATTATTGTGGACAGATAGGTTAGATTTCAACCAGTCTTTGTCTGGTACCGCAAGAAATGCTGGCAGTTCGTTGCTGGAGAGTAACTCGTTCCAAATTGATCTTGCAGAATCACAGTTTCTCAAGATGTGGATCACAGTTTCATCGTGAAAAAGGCACTGTGAACAGGCTACTGAAATGGCAATCTTTTTTTCTGCTCGCAGGTGGTTAGTGGCAAGCTGTTCCTGAGATGCTAACAAAATGAAATGCTTGAATTTATTGCTCAGGTTAGTCTTCCAAATCCAGCTCAAGGACTGATCATTCTCTGAGTTTAGTATCATATTAGAGCGGAATGCATGGTATCCTGATTGGCGTGTGTAGTTACCTGTAGCGGTTTCTGACCAGAACATGGAGTCTGGATTTGTGTTCAACGTAATATCTTGTGTCTGTATTCTGGTTAATAAAGATTCAGGGAGAGTAGTATTCAAAATACCCCACTGCCATTGCCCCTGTGCATCTAATATTTCACTTAGAGTCAGGTTGTAGTCTTGTGGATGAACATGATCAACAAGTTCGTAGATAGACGAGTCTCCCAACCAGATATTAAACCAGAAGTTTATCGATTGACCATTCCCCACCTTCCATCAAAGAAATGGTTTCATCAAGTTGACACAACGGATCACCCCTTTCCAGGCCACACTATCTCCTGGTTTGTGCTGATAATGCAATATGGAGGCACCTTTTAAATATTTGGCATGAATAAAAGTACTCCATACTGAATCCTCCTGCTTTAAAATTTTCCAAGCCACTTTTGCGAGTAATGCTTCATTAGAAGTTCGAGTATCACGTAGTCCTAGGCCACCATTCTTTTTAGTCCGGAGGACCTTTTCCCATTTAACTAGGTGTAGCTTCCTTGTTGCACTATCAGATGACCACAGGAAGTCTCTATTGAGTCTGTCAAACTTCTCACAGACATTTTCGGGCAGCCATGTTGCTTGCATATAATATATTGGAATTGCTGAACTCACACTTTGAATCAAAGTTGCTCTTCCTCCCACCGAAAGGAAATTACTTTTCCAGCTATTCATTCTTCCAAGGACTTTATTAAGAATACTAGCATGTGTTGCCCTATCCACACGACCATGTTGGAGCTGAACAGCAAGGTATTTGCCCAGGTTCTTTGTAATACCAAAACCCAGGATGGAACTTATTTCTCTTTTCAATGTTGCACCGCCATTATGAGAGAAGAAAACCTTAGATTTTGGTGGACTGATTTTCAGACCTGAACTCTGGCAGAAGGTATCCATCACTTTCTTAATGCATCTTGCTGTTGCACTAGTAGCTTTCCCCATTAAAATCAGGTCGTCAGCAAAAAAAAGATGTGATAGATCAGGGCCACCTCTACAGGGAATAATGGGTCTCCACTTCTTTTTATCAACAGCTTCTTGAATAAGATACGAAAGCCTTTCCACACATAGGACAAACAGGTAAGGGGAAAGAGGGTCCTTGTCTTATCCCACACTCGTGTGAAAAAGGGTCCAGAGTTTCACCATTCCAAAGTAATCGAGTTGAAGTACTTCTCACACAAAACATAATCAACTTGACCAGAGACTCAGGAAACTTGAAAGCATAAAGGGTTTCTTCCAAATAACTCCAGTTAACCTTATCATAAGCCTTTTCAAGATCAAGTTTGAGAATCATGCAACCCTTCTTATTCTTCTTCTTTGATCTCAGAGAGTGTAAAAGTTCCTGAACAACTAGTATATTATCTTGGGAACTCCTTCCACTAATAAAACTAGATTGTGTAGGGGCGATTAATTGGGGCATCATATTTTTCAATCTCAGAGTAATGCACTTAGTAACAAATTTATATAGAACATTACAAAGAGAAATAGGTCTGTACTGGGAGATCAAAGATGGATTAGGTACCTTTGGGATGATGCACAAATAGGCTTCACAGATTTTAGGATCAATTTTCTGATTCTGAAAAGCTTCTTGTATAAAATTCAATAATGAATTTTGTATCCAATCCCAGCCCTTGTGATAGAAGATAGCTTGAAGGCCGTCGGGGCCTGGGGCTTTCATAGCACCAGTACTCCAAACAATATGTTTCCGTTCCTCTAAATCCACCGGCGCAATAAGACTTAGACAATCTTCCTGAGTAAGACCAGTTTGGTATTTTGATACAGGCTAGGCTTCCCTGGCCGTTTCTCTGTTCTGGTCAGTAAACAGATTTTTGAAAAATGTTCTTGCATGCTCCCTCAGTACACTGTCTGTACTTACCCAATCACTATCAATCTTCAAGGTAAGGATCTTATTTCTTCTTCTTCTAGCAAGTGTAGAATGATGAAAAAACTTGGTGTTCCTATCACCATCAGAGAGCCATCTCACTCTAGATTTTTGAAACCAAAACAACTCTTCTTGTTTCAGAATCTCATTATATTCCTTTATCAAATCACACTCCAGTTGATCAAGGAAGGCACTAGGGTGCAAGGCTAAAGATTTCTGAGCTCCATCAATTCTAGCAAGAACTTTCCTTTTTCTTTGAAAAATATTACCAAACTTTGACCTATTCCATGGAATCAGAACCTCAGGAATGGCAGCAATAGCTTCAATAATATCCTCTTTGTCTTTCCAAATATTCTGCAAAATTTGGTCACAGTCGGGGTGGGTAAACCACATCGCCTCGAAGCGAAAAGGTTTATTTTCCAAGGGAGCTTCCATTCCAAAACATTTAGTAAGGATTGGATGATGGTCAGAGTGTGTTCTTGGAAGGTGAAATACAGCGTTATCCGGAAATTTCTCAATCCAAGAAGCATTATCTAAGGCCCTGTCAATCCTTTCCTTTATTTTGACCCCATTCTCACGCCTATTAGTCCAAGTAAAGGAGGCGACGTTGTACCCCAAATCAATCAAACCGGCTGCCCCCCACATTTGTTGAAAGGTGAGTAATCTGCTCATACTTGCGGTCCTTCCACCCCTCTTTTCATGTGCAAACCCAACCTCATTGAAGTCCCCGGTAACCAACCAAGGTAAATCAATTTCTTTTGAAATATTTACAAGGTTTTCAAAGCAACGGACCTTGTCTTCTTTGTGTGGCTGGGTATAGACACCAGAAAGCATCCACTTATCATCTTTCCTAGGCCCAATAATTGCATGGATGCCTTGATGCTCAATCAGGACAACATCAATATGGACCTCTTCGTCATTCCAAAGCATCCAAACACCCCCTTCCCTGCCAAAAGTAGGGGCTATTTCAAAACGAGAGAAACCCAAGGTGGGTGCAATCTCTCTTGCATGCTCCTCTGTGACCCTTGTTTCAAGAAGAAAAACCACAGTAGGCCTTTGACATCTAATACAATCTCTAAAATTACGTCTAAAACGCTGGTTAACAGCTCCTTGACGATTCCAAGATACAATACACATATCTAAAATTAACATCTTTTCTAAAATTAACAAGATGTTAGGGATAAATAGGGTTATCAAGACGTACCCCCAAGCATGTCGATATCACTTGAGGTAGTGATCCCCGACTCAGCATCCTTTGATGAAATTCCTCCCAAGGAGTTGTCATAGCTCTCTGCCATCATCCCCTCTGGTTGTTCTCTCTGAATATTATGTGGGTGCCCATCTCTATTGGCACTGTTAGAACTGTTACCAGATGTTGGTTTTGTTCTGTTCTCAATATCAATGATCTTCCCCTGAACATGAGATGATGATGGAGTGTCTCGATCACCGGAGCTATCAACACTCCGTTGACTAACTCCACCTCCAGATTGTCCAAAATCATCTCTTTCGCTTCCTGAGCCATTGAGATTCGGGTCAGAGTCACTAGCTTCTGGGTTTAGAGCTTGATAGATGTTTTTTGAAAGTATACTCAAATTGGCTAGATTGTTCTGTTTTGCAGGGACTGTTGAGATAGGACCACGAGAGACAGGGATTGGGCCAGTTGTATTCTTGTTTTTCTTTGGTGGTGCCTGTTGTTTCTTCCCAGTGATAGAAGCTGGTAAGATTCGTCCACCAATATTAAATCTAATAGGAACGGTATCTGTAGAAGTAGGAACATAATTTGGCATGTCTGTGTTTATACCCTTTGTAGCCGGTAAGGGTTTTTCCGGGGCCGTATTCTGTTTATTCTGGTTTACTGAAGGATTCTGATCAGTACTAGGAGTCTTGGTCTTGGTCGCTGATGTGTTCTGTCTATTTAACAGGTTTTTTCCATTCCCTACACGTTTGCTCTCCGCAGGATTAGTTTGTCTTTTTAAAAGTAGTATATAATCGAATAAGGTAGCGCGTGGAGGTCTGATTAAATTGACCAATTTAATTTTCAAAATTTTCCTTTAATAGTAACTAAATATAGTCTGACACAACCAACTTCCTTTTTATAGTACTAAATATATGGTCGCACATAATTAAAACCACATGCATATCAAACGCGTGATTCTCACGATTGATATTCTGTTTTGTTCTATTTTTAGTCTTTTAGTGTCATACATCTTCTTCCCCAAATCAATTCTCCAACTCTTACATCCATTTAACAAATTATATAGTTGAAATACTTCTTTCAACTTTTTTTTCTTGATTTCAGCTCCACATAGGTATAACTTTTGTCTAATTTTGATGCTTGGATGAAGACCTCGGATTTGATATTAATGGCGGCGGCGGAGACAGTGGCGGTCAGTAGTGGTGCTGGGGAAATCGATTATTATATCGGGTCAACAGCTGCAAACACGCATAAGTGCTCTGCAATGGAGATAAATTTGGGACGTAAAGGGTAATTTTGACTATTTTTTGCATCTGTGATGTTGCTTATTCTCTTCTCTTTTACCTTCCTCACATAATCCATACCACCAATAGCCCATTAACGACCACTACTGTAGTGGTGGGATAACAGCAGCAGAATCATTTGGCCTCAAATGAAGAACAAGGTATATCCTTTTTTCAGTGCTCAAGGATTTATTACATTATTATTTTCTCATATTGAGGTTTGTATCTGGTGTCGTTTCTGTATATATATTATAGGCTAGATGGGCGAGCCACTTTGGCTTTGTGTACCGTATATTTGGTTAACAGACAGTGGTCTCTAGCATCATTGTTTGAGGCAGACGAGGCGAGTTGATTTATATTTCTTCAATTAAGTTGTTTTATCTACATTTTGTTTTGATTGAAGCACGAAATATTGGAGATAAAAGAGAAACATGACACCGGTTTGGATGCATAAAACTGAATTAGCATTTGAATTTCACTTATGAACTGATGTAGATCAAAGAAAACCCGTTGGTCGATTCCAACTACATGTAATTGTATTTCCTGTGTATCTCACTCGTGGAGAAGAGAGATGACGAAAAGGATTTTCCAACGACCAAAGCTTAGTTCATTAAGCATCTGTTGGCTCTTGTGGCTATAGTTCCCAAAAAGGCCGCTCTCTACGGTGTTGGACCAATAGAGTATTACAATTCCACTAGGCCGTCACGTACTTTGTAATTGTCACTGGTAAAAATAAAATTTGATGTGGCTTTCTCTCAAATTTCCGTTGAAAAGGTTGTTGGAGTGCAATGATTGATGCAGACAAGCTATTCTTCTTTCATATTTGGTTTAGTGATGAAGTGACATGTTTATGATTGATTTTGTATTGTGTGAGATATTGTTGACGTTTGTGTCCGTTGAGACTTGAGTGTTTCATGATCATGAATTCAGCAAAATTGGAGGTTTGTGGTAGAATGTTGTTTATAGAATGTATAAACAATATTGTTAGTGTATTTTATTTAGTTCCACATTTGTTTATTACTTAAGCGAGTTGTAGATTATATAGTACTCATGAGTAAAGCCGGTAGCAATCTGAATAATGAAGCAGTACAAGGTAGAGATTTTTGCTTGAACTGAATGTCTTTTGATGCAAGATTACATTAGTTGTTCTGAACTCTCTATATTATATAGTACTATACAAAATTGTGAGTTCTTAACTCTCAAGATTATGTTACTTAGTGAAAATTTTGATATGACTCGAGTCCATTAGAACTGCCTTTTCTCTATATTTTGGAATCTGTGTTTGTGTGTGTTCATGTTCGTTTTTCTACTGGGTTGAGGTAGTCAAGGTTAACCTTTGATCATGAGTTAATATTTGATCTTCTGAGAAGTTAATAATCAGTCCTCTCAGCTTCCTGAATTTCTATCAGTAATGGTGAAAGAAACAGGGATATTTGTGGAGTTGGCTCTGTATTTAGTCATCAAAAATGGTTTTCACGCCTGCCTATTATCAAGTATTGTGATTTCTACCAGAGCAAACGTGTGTGAGAATGAAAACCAGTCCTCTTATCCCCAACTTTTGTCTTCTGTAAATTCATATTCATTATCTCCTGTAAATAACTCATCTCCTATATAATTTTCGGCTTTTTTACATTTTGATGCAAGATTTGAGCAAACATTTCATATAGATAGGGGGTACAAAATTGGCATCATTTTGCTACAATTTGTTACATTTAGGTGCAATGAATGCACCCAAATGAAACATTTCCCCCGATCACATACATTACCGGAGATGACAAGTGGGAGTTATTTGGGTGGTGAGCTGGGAGTGTGAGCCAATTGCAGTGTAACACATGTATGTGGTCCAAACGATAAAAATGTGTGTTCAGACAGTAAATTCATTATTACTGCAGTAGAAATAGATTGGCATGAATTGAGCCAATGGAACGCACACACGTGTTGAGTGGTCCAAACTGTAAAAAACAAATGATTTCTTATAGTTACGGCTATAAACTGCAGTAGTAATTTTATTCACTGTAATATTCATCAATCACAGTGCTGTAAATATTCATATGTTTACAGTGGTAGAAATCATTTGCTGCGGTAGATTCCAATATGCTGTCACTGTAATTGCAAGGGGGGAATCATTTAGTTACTGCAGTAACTTCTTTGTGTTGAATGCTGTAGATGAGGACAAGGATCATACAAACATAGTGACCGTTTGAACAATATCAACAATTATACAGACTGTACTATCGGGATCATTTTCCCCCAATTCAGAGCAAATCCAAAACCCTAGGCAGAGCTCAGCGGCCATGACTACCAGACAACAAGGGATGGCAACACCTATTGTGCTGGTGCTCCGATCTTCGTCCGTAAACGTCCCGATTCAAGCTAAAGATGTGCCGTCACTCATGGAACTGCTCGAAGTCGCGAGGGCAAAGATACCAGAGTTGGAGAAGGGAAACATCCTGTTGCGATACGAAGTAGGGGGTTGTACTAACTGCTTGCTCAGATGTGAAGAGGATATTCAAACAATGCTGGTCATGGCAGCGATGTTCACCCCGCCGGTGGTCCAAATCACTGCCAGAAGAGCTCTAGATGGAATGAAGACGCCCAATGAAACAGTTCTTGGCCAACGAACATATGAAAAGCCCCCAAGCACCAACCCAACATGTATGGTATGAGCAGACTTACATGGAAATTGAATTGTTGATAAATGCTAGTCACTTGAGTATATTGATAGTGAAGAAAGGAGCATATAGTATGGAAACTTGACTGGATATAAGTGCTTTTTGTGATTTTGAACTATCAAGCGTTAGATTATGTGGTGGGTGGTAGATCTTACAATGATAATGCTGAGATGGACATAACATGTTGAGTGTTTTGGTGACTTATTTTGTATTTTCATGAAAATGTGTTTAGAATGAACAATGTGATTGATGGAAGGCTCTGATTGCTGAAATGTTGTAATCGGGGGATCGCTGTTAACCTGCTATGTCGAGCTACTGTACCAGTAAATATCATAGAGTATGGCAAATCTTGACTGGATCGCGTGCTTTTGTCATTTTGAACTATCCAGTGTGTAGATTATGTGATGGGTTATAGATGTTACAATATTAATGTTGAGAAGAGATTGGGTTGGATTGTGCCTTGTGTGAGTGGCTCTGAGATGCTAAAAGTTGTTTCAACATAGATACTCAATTCTGAATAATATTGTCTGTATACATGCATATTGAGGTTGAATGGGAAACAATACATAGTAATAAGGTGAAGATTGATCTTGTTTTTTTTTTACATTTTTTCAGACTCTAATGGATTCCAGACAGTTTCAGCAGTCATGAATCGCATGGCACCATTTGAGTTGACTCTGGGCAGATACAGAACCAGTAGTTCCAGCTAACGGAGTGCGAGGATGGGGAAGAGCAAGCCCGGAAATGGCAACTGGTACTCCTCAAGCTGTAACAAATGCTCGCAGGGTAATGGTAAACGAAAATAACGGACACTACACGATACCAGATGATAATCTTGAACCCGCGGATCCCAACTCTGATGAATACGTGCCATATGAGGTTGAAGATGATGACTGGGATAATGATGGAACTATTGTAGAGTATGGTAATGCTTTTATGGATGAGATCGTGGAGCTTGAGATGACATCACCAATTCAACCGCAACTGTCCCTGGTTGTTGATCAGACCGGTTCAGATTCGAGCGGGACAAAAGGAGGCCCTGATAGCAGCCATAGCAAATGCCCCCGGCGCTCACGTGCTGATAATGGCGATTGGTACACGAAAGTTCTCAGAGACATTCCAACATATGACATCAACAAGCAACCGCAAAGGGACAGGTTGTTGATGTCAAAGGAGTGGGCAACCAACATCAAAGGTGAGGGACAGCTGTTTCGGGACGGCGTTGCTCAGTATCGAACGGAGCTTAGTCAATATGCATCCAAACTGGGTTTTCACTATGTGTGGCACCGAAACGATGCTAAATACCAACGGGCAGAGTGTAAAGTGAAGGAGCAAGACGGGTGTAGCTGGTTCATAAGGATAGTGCTGGAACCCGTTACCGGATACTGTGAGATCAGGGATGCCAATCTAGTGCACACCTGTAGGCTGGCTGTTATGAGAAATGACACGCAAAGGCTAGGAGTAAAGTTGATTGCAGACATCATCATCGATAAGGTCAGAGCACAGCCAGACATAAAGCCTAAGAAGATCGAGAAGGGCCTGCTCCATACTCATGGTTTTGCGATCCCGTACATGAAGGTCTGGAGGGGTGTTGAGGAGGCAAGGGCAAAAATATTCGGCAGCTACACATCCTCGATTGATGAGCTCCGCTGGTATGCAGATGCCATCAGGATGACAAATCATGGTAGTATAGTGGAGCTGAAAACACACCCTAAAGATAACAAGTTCCACTGGTTGTTCTTTGCATTCAAGGCCTCTCTAGATGGATTCAAATACTGTCGCCCAATGCTTTTCATTGATGGAACGTTCATGAAGAACCGCTATAAGGGCACTATCTTGGTGGCAACAGCCAAGGATGGCAATCAAGGTAACTACTTATCTCGCCATTGTTGTGTTTCCATTTTTTTCCAAATTTTGCTTTTTTTGCTTCTTTTTTAACTTTTTTTTTGTTGGATTTGCTATGAGGTATAAGAATCAACATTGCTATCTGAACTGTAACACAACATTATTATGGCAACATGTTCATTCGGCAGGGTTGTTTCCGGTGGCTTTTGTAATCATGGATTCTGAGAATACAGCAAACTGGGTGTGGTTCATCCGTCTCATACAAGAACATGTGCATCACCACCAAGAGATTCTGTATATCTCTGACCGTGCAGGGGGGATCCTTGCTGCATTTGATGAGGTATACAACAAAGCTTGTCCAAACCACTTCTACTACCTCTATCATTTGATGAAAAACCTCAGGTCTGCCTTCCCAAAGAACCGGTACTCTGAACTTCATCGTAACACAATGTGTAAGCTGCTCAGTGAGATTGTATACGCACCCAACATGAGATGCTATGAGGTGGCTCTGCAGAAATTTCATAATTTGGGTGGTGACACTTCAAGAAAGTGGATGGCCGACTTGCCACCTCAGCGATGGTGTGTAGCTTTCTCGCCACAGCTACTAAGATATGGTGAACTCACTAGCAATGCCGCTGAATCATTCAACAGCTGGATATTGACTGCCCAGGCTCTCCCGATAACATTCATTATCGACATGATACGTGCCCAGCTGATGCAGTGGTTTGTGGATCGGCGAGAGGCAGCATCCAAGTGGACCGGAGCAATGACTGAAATGATGGAGGCAAAGTGGAATGTGTATGAGGGCAACGAATCGGGATACAACATCAGAGTAGCGGTTATGGGCGAGGAGTATGAGGTTCTATCAGAACCAACCGCTACGGTAAGTCCAACTACATTTATGTGTTGCGACAGTTTGTCTTTGACTCATTGTCGAGTATATTAGTTACTGCATTTGGACACACATTATATGCCATATACCACTGCATTAAGCTAACAATGTGATTATTGTCGCCGTGATCTTCAACATGATTGGGTCAGAAAAAATCGTGTATTGCTAATTTCAACGATATATTTCTAGCGTTTTGTGTGTGTTATGTCGTCAACCTTTTTTTGCTGTGCTTGAAACACATTTGAAGCTGTCATGAGTATAACATACAATAATTTGACTTTTTTTTCCTCTGGTGTTCGAAGGTCAACTTGAAGCATAGGACTTGCACATGCTGGTCGTGGCAGGTGCTCGGGTTTCCATGCACTCACGCCATTGCAGTCATAAGCCGGGAGCGCTTAAACATCAGGGACCTAATAGACCCATACTACTTTGCAGAATCATACCGACTGGCCTACTCTCAGGACATCCACTCAATTCCATCAACCGAGCGGTTCGAGTTTCTGGACATGGACACCGGAGAGAAGATTCTGCCACCTGTAATGAAGAAAGGAGCTGGCAGGCCTTAAGAAAAGCGTTTCCGCAAGGCCAGAGTCAAGAAGGTAAAGAAGTTTGTGTGTACGAGATGTGGGAAACTCGGGAGGCACTACTGGAGTACATGTCAAGAAGCCCTCAATGAACCTGCATTCACTATTGACCAGTGATCCAAACAATGAATATTTACATTTTTACTGCAATCAATGAATCTGCATTCACTAATGATCAATAATTCAAACAATGGATTTTCCACATGTCATTGTGGATGTGTCTTTGTATGCCTGGCAGATGGCCTCTGAGTTATTGTTGCATTTTTAGATATTCGGTGTCTTTTTGCATCACTTTATGCGCTACGTGTTTGCCCATAAGTGAATATTTCATTTGGTTATTCGAACTATTTTCATCACCTCCTTTGTTACATAATTTGTTACTTCTTGAGACGATACTCGTTCTTAACACACTTGATTATCGAATATCAATGCATTTGGTTTTGTTTTTTTTTTTTTTCTTTTTCACTTTGGTTGATACAGTTCATGTGTCATCCATAGTAATATTGAGGTTGTTGATGTGTTTTTTTTTTCCCAGAATGTAATAGTTTACGGATTCGAATTGCAGAAAGTATACACAGATTGAAAAGCAGATGAGTAGCATGATACTATCTTTTTGGCTCGTCCCATCTTTTACGGGAATGTTGAATCGATTCACTTATCGCTTTTTTTTTACAAAAACTGCAGTTGTACACAGCTCGGTTAGTGCTCGGGCTCAGCTCGACAAATTGTCAGACTCACAAACTCACATCAATCCAAAGTCAAGTACTATGCACCTAAGAACGTGCGAGCAAAAACCTATCCATAGTGGAGTACTCTTCTAAACGCAACAAGTGAAATTTTGAACAATTCCACCTAAATATAACTGAAACATTTAGCACAAGGAAACAACAAACACAAAATGATGATCAATCGATTAAAAGCTTTCTCATCTCATCGAGGAATAGAAAAACCTAACAGGTATAACCAATCGAATAACACAACACGAAAAACTCATCGTCAACATCAAAGCTTCCAAAGCTTCCCAAACAAGTCACAGTAGCAGACAAATTTCAATAACCGTATCACTCGATTGGTGATGGATAGAAACTGCAGTTGTACACTAGTACACCAAAACAAAACTGAAATGGAAAATAAGAAGATGAATTTAGCCGAGTTCGAAGGATCTATCATTCCTTCGAACTAAAACATTAATATCACTTCTAGACTTTCACAGTCAATCCCATAATGTAACATCCCGACTTTCTATATTTATTTATTTAGGATTTATTTAATTAATTACTCGAATAATTTAATTATTGGGTGATTTAATTAATTAATCCTTC
>JAQRGC011927150.1:0-12742 GCA_028659135.1 Plantago lanceolata
CATACAATATATAAAACACATGGTACAATGAATGTACACCTTTTAATGCACTATGAGGCACAACATTATAGTAAAGAAGAAATTCTTAATGTATAACACGTGTGTAAAACTAGGTGAGTGCTCATTCACTACACATGCGAAACTGATCAAAAACATTTTCTTTTAAAAAAAAAATCAATATCAAGTCGATTTATGGTAAATTTGTTTGGTTATTAAAGACTTCTATAATTGGTTAAAACAATTATAACCAAATGGTAAGTTGAGACACCCCGTAACAAAAACGTCACCAGTTCATTTTGTTTGATCATCATCGTAAATTGTAGCCTTTGTATCAAGTTATATGTCGTTTTATAGTTGGATCTTCAAGCTTTAGAAATGCACCAAACTCTACTTGAGTATCCAAATCTAGATCAATACTGGCAAAAATATCTTTGAACAAGGTTCTACTATCATACCAAATGTATCCGGGTAAGAAGAGCAAAGCAAATGAAGCATGCCTGAAAGTAAACCAACCCATTAAACTGATATGAAAAACACCATTAGATTTTAAAGTTGCACGGTCTAATTTAAAAATATCACCTAACTTTACGGGTGAAGCATATTTTTTAACATTGGCATACGGCATACCTTATGTGACCAATAAAGTTGAAGTTGGGAACTGTCATCGATCAATCCTCCCACAAGTGGAGTACTACTTACTTAATGATGCCCTAAAGCTTCTGGGACAATCTAGGATGTATGGAGAAGCATACGTACATGGAATTATTACTGTGAGCCTGTGACTAGAACAAACACGCATGCAAATATCGTAACAAAGCCAAATAAAGGACATTTGACTTGTCATATTGCGATGTGAAACAACAACATGTACTAATTTCTAACTCGTATAACGACACTAAGGATCAACCACAATTACTAATGGGTTTTCTTATGTCGGCTCAAATAACAAAGTCAGTTGCTATTGGCATGGTGAAAGATAAGAACAGATCATTGTTAAAGGTTAAAAAGAGCCAAGGCTGCAAAATATTTATTGTAGTGTATAGTCGTAGTAATATATGCTCTCTTTATGTAATGTGATGAGGAAAGGGAATGACAAGTCATGTATGTGCCCTATTATAAGCCATTGTGTGTTTATCTATGTTTTCCATTATTGGATGCTACAAGCTTTACCCAACTGATTCCCTTTTCCCCGATTTGAACTTATCTTGAACCTATTTAGTTTTACAGTTTTACTACTACAGTATATAGGAAATATACCATTGGGTAAACTGAGGTTTATTATTCAAGAGTATTTGACAATTCTGGGTTTAGTGGCAAAATTCACATGATTATTGGATTGGGTTTTTTAAATGTTAGAGAAATTGGCTACTTAGATGTTGCCGAATGGGGTAAAGTTACGGCACAAGGTTAATTTCATTTATCCCATATTGACAACAAACAAAACTCCCGTATCATAGCATAACTACTCACTATAGCATTGTGGGATCCAATGCTCATCTTGCTTTATAAGACTGTAGTACTTACAAGTTGATGGGAATAGGACATTACATACTACTTGTCAAGTTTCAATACACAATAGAGGAGGAGAAAGATGTATAAAGATGCTATCTAATTAATGGTCACATTACTAGACGAAATTAATTTAAGGTATTTGAATATTTGAAAATTGATTTAAGGAAGATCTCTAAAAGAGTTTGGCCAGTCAACAACTCCTGTAGCTGGTCGGGATTCCACACCCCTGCGTTCCACGCTCCCGTTGAGGAAGGCCCAACGTCATCCACGTCGGGTGTTCACGCGGGGCTGGTCTAATGGCATACATAAGGACACTAGCACAGTTCACTCGTAGAAAGAAAAAGCATAAATTAAAGGAAGAGTACTAGGTGAAGTGGGGTATTAAAGGAGATAAGAATACTGGAATTCATAATGACACTTTCTATACCCCATTGGGCTAGTCCTAAAATTTGCATGATGGATCAATCCAGGCTGTATTGTTGTACCATCATGGTCAAGGACAAATGGACATTTTCCAACCTGTAGTACTTAGTACTAGGATACTAGGGTTCCCAGGATACTATTCCACTTTTGGTTTTCAACTTCAACAGTAATTTCCACGAGAAACACGTCGTCTTTTTTGTCCCGCGCCATCACCATTCACCACCACCGGGCGGGGACCATGATACTTACTGGTACTAGTGATACTGATCACTACTAGTGCAAAAAAAAATTAGGTTACAGTAGCATTTAGTAATAATTGTACTATCGTATAACAAATGATACCCCAAATCAAACTAAATGGAACATTTCGGAGCAATATTTTATAAAAAGAAAGGTTTTACTTATACCACTATACAAGACACACTTGACCACTTGTTCTCAAGTTGTCTAGGTTCGTGGGGTAACTGGCAGGTGCAATATCTTATTAGTTCTCTTATTTCTTATAGTAGTAGATTAGTAGTAGTCTTATTTTTTTCCATATTGTAAATCAGCAAGTAGTCTTGTTGATTCAGAATAAAAAAGTTCAATGCATTTGTTTCAGTGCTCTATACTCCATTAACAATAGGATTAGAGATCTTCAACATCATAAAACTGGGACGATATTTGCCGGAAATGACGTTAGGTATCAAGTCACGCATGGAGTTGAGAATACATTCATGATGGGGGTAGTGTACAGTTACTGTAACATACTTACATTAGTGGGAACAAACAGTTCTTTCCAAATGTTAAAGCTGGGGATTTGCACAATACGGAACCATCAAATAGTGTTCCTAAAAATCACCCTTAGCCACTGGACAGTGAAGCTAAGGCAACAATATGCTAATCAGGCCTCGTTCACATTCTATGAAGGCCAATTTGCAGAGCTTGCAGCAAACTTACTCCGGCTTACAGACAATTAAAAAAAAAAGGCCAGGTTTTCTTGTTGAGATCAGGGGTAGATAGTAAGCGGTAGGATAAGAAATCAGGGATTAATCAAACAATTGGCCGGAATGAAAACAAGAATGTGGAATGGGTGGTTGTTTTTTGAATGCAACTAACTATCCTCTAGTGCAAAGGTGGATAGGTTTAGTTGGTGATCCAAATCTGCTGCTGCATATTTTCACTGCCTCGAGAAATAATGGGATGCATTGTTTATATCGGAGACTTCTTGTAGGTAATGGGTTGGAGATATTGTGGAGAAAGGCAGTTGATGTACAGCAGCAGAGGAAGTATTGAAACTTGAGTTAGCGAATCCTGATGATGCTGCAGTAGAGAAGTGTGGCAGCTGATCAATTCCATGAAAATGGACTGGTGATTTCCAGCTCCAGCTTGCAGAAGGATCAACTCCAATGTTCTTCTCTAGTGCTGTTCCCTGCCGAAACAAAATTTAGCATTAATTCTTTTATTTGCTAGTTTGTGACCAGAAGGAGAATCAAGAAAATCTACAGATTAAAGACACTGAAATGAATCAGAAAAATGCGCTGATAATTTCCAGTCTCAAGATGAATACCGTGTAAATGGGATGATAACTGGAATCCCCTCCATTCCAGATAAAAGGATGTTCACGCACATTCATATTTGCATGAGACAAATGAGCTTCTATAGGAGCGGAAGCAGAGTCCTGCACATGTGGGGAGAAGATTTCTAAGCAAAGCTTTTGCACAAGTACTTGAGAACACTATGAAAAATCGGATATCAAATGTGTCCAATCCACTATCAATTACGTACCTCATTTCCATTTTTGGTCTTATTGTTTGGGACGCAATGGAGCTGGAAATTTCCCACCTCCGTAATTGAGTGAGAAACATTGGGGGGAGCTATCCCCAACTCCAAGTTTAGGTCCAGGTCATGGTGTTCAGCAGCTAGAAGATCAAAAAAATAAGATGCAACCGTCAATTTATCCGGGAAAAAAAAACAACAAAGAAAGAAGACACTGTAAAGGAGTGTAATATGGTATGTCACCTCCATTCTCCGCATGAAAAAGCATCTCTTCTTCATATGCACTGGGCTCAAAGTTGGTGACTGCTTCCCTTCCATTGCACTTAATAGCAGCCTTGTCATATGCCCTGTCCAACACAACTAAAATTTTATCAATCAACTGGCCTAACAAAATCTAATCATTACAAGTAGAATTTAGATGCAATACCTAGCAGCTTCTATTTCACTGTCAAAAAGTCCAAGATAAATGTATCTGCAACAAAAGGTTGGTGGCTATGAGTGAAGTTCACACTCCTTTCTAATATAGTGACAATTTGTAATGATTTGATCACAAGCTCTTGCCATATGACCATAATTAAAAATTCAGTAACACCAGATTCAAGCAGGCTTAGCCATCATACTTTTTGCCAAGGAACTGGCCCATCCGAGCTTCCCAGCGTCCACATTTATGCAACGTAACTCCTCTATACTTAGAACTGCCTCGTGAGAACCCCGTACTCTGTCGGCGGAGTATATGCACGAATTCTTCCTTCGTCAAATTCTTCATCTACACGAGCAGAGGGGTAAAAACACAACATCAGAAGGTTTTCAGGAAACACTACAAAACAAGAACCTGTACCAAGGCAGCTAAAACAAACCTGCTTAAGTTCTTCACTGTAATCACTGACGTTAAAATTGATGTCTGCCTCGAGTCCACGAAACTTAATAGCAGCACGGTCATACGCCCTAAGTTTAGAAATAGAATAACATACCACATCGTTAACAAAACAACCAATTCACCATTACTGAACTCGCAACATTAGAAGTATTGCTTTTCTTACCTAGCAGCGGCATGTGCCGTATCAAATCCCCCTATAGAATTCAAGTTCCATTGCAGCATAGATTCCATAAAACACGACAAATTAGACATCTAGAATGAACGATTGAACAAACAAATCACGAAAGTATAAACCAATCGATTTACCTAAATAAACTTGTTTCCCACAGTCCCTGCAGAAATCACATAAAAGCTTCAGCTAAATGCTATTCATACATACATTATACAGGTAACAGTCTTAAACTAATTTCAAAATCAGGAAATGAACTGAAAACACAATATAATACTGTAATACATGAATATTCAGATTTCAGAACATTTACTTCATTTCTAAAACATGAGTAAAACAATTAACATTAATAGCAGATTAGCATCATCAACACATCATGAATTGAAAACACAGAAACAATTACCAAATGTGAGATTCCCAACGGCCAGTGCGACGGTAGAACGTGACGCCGCGGTACTGAGAGCTCCGTGACCTCGGACCTCTCCTACTCTTCCTCGGCTTCAGCTGCTGCTGCGCCACCGGAACAACCGGCTCCACCACTTCGCGGTAACGGTTCACACTCACCGGAAAAAACTCCTTCACCACGTAATCTCTAGATTTATCACTGTCATCACACTCTCCGTTGATCTTCCATATGTCGAAACCTATAAACGGATTCGAGCACGAATCGTCATCTCCAGCAGTGCTGGAAGTCTCCAGGTTGACAACGGAGGAGTTTGAGCTGCCGGAATATTCCATCTGGTCGCCGGAAAGTACGAAGTGCTTATCGGAGGCGGCTTGAGCTCGATCGATGATCGGTGAAGAAGGATCAATGCTCAAATTGAGTGTTAACATGAGAGAGAATCAGTGAGTTGAGGGAGGTGAGTTCATGTAGAGAGGGAAAATTGGTTGAGGTGAGAGAAGAGAAGGGGAGAGGGGAAAGGAATATGAAATGTGTTTGTTGGATGTATTTATAATATGGCTTTTGTGAGTGTATGTATCGGTATCGATTTTGGAGTATAAGGGGTAAACAGCTTATGAGAGTGATACTCTTAGCTTTTGCATTTGTACCTTTCGTTTTCTTTATTTCTGTCTTAAACAATGGAGGTTGAGAAATAGTAGAAGTAGAATATGCCATGGGAGAAAGACGAATTGTAGAAGGCCGGCTATATTATTAAATCTGGACTATACGAAATTAGTATGTCTTGTAATGTATGTCATCTAGGTTTAATATTTAGATGAGTTTTTGTTTTTAAGGTCAATATTTAAGAGAGTTGGTAACTTGGTATATCATCATGCTATGTAAAATTATTATGGGAAGAAAAGAATTCTGATTTGTTCGAGAAAAACTATACCACCATCCACCATATATGGGGTATGTGGGGGGTTAGCCAAATATCAATGAGAAATCATTGAATTGCATGTTCTAGGGCTGAAAAATCACCTCTATATGCTTTAAAAGTTTGTTACATAACTTATAAATATGTATTTAAGTATTTCCTTTTTAAATAAAAATCGGTGAATTACAATTTACAACGCCTTCGCTTTGCTTTCACATATAATTACCATTTTCTTTTAACTGAACACATGTGAAGTTAAAAACTACCGATGCTCAATTATTCGAGTAATGGTCATGACAAATATATAGTTCGAGCTGTCGGGTTCTTTTGGGTACTCAAGTGAACTTATGATCACCACACAGTCCATGTGCTTGCTAGTTGCTACACACCACGCGATTTTCATATACATAAAATGAAAATTATATGTTTGTAGTAACTTAATCAACAAACTAAATTTAACCTAGTTTAAACTGAATTAGATGTATTTAAATGGCAATAAACAACTTTGAATTGAACTCATCGATTGAATTTAAATAAGTTGAACCTAACTAGATTAATTTTTCCAGGAGAAGAAACAAAAACGTATGTTGTCTCATGCTCTTAGCGCAACACCTTCTTTTTTCTAGTACATTAGTAATCGAGCAATTAAACTAAATCAACCGCCAAACATGGCAAGAGCTCTTCTGGTGGTTGATCCAAGAACCTTCCATCGTCTTTATAACTATAGGTCTATAACTCATATACGTTAGACGGCTAGAGTATTTGCACAAACATTTCCATTCATATGAATTTGACGAAATTGGATTTCCGTGGGTGATGTAGCAGTTGTTGGCATCGAGCAACATCGCATTTCAAGTGTTTTGGGTTGTCCAATGTACCTTGAAGCATCTCAAACGCATTATGTGTGTCGTCTCAATTACCAGTTTAGTAATTCGTCTCTCCTAAGCAGTTTTTAGGGCATATAACAGAGCGTGCAATTCAATGTCATCAACAGTGAGTGCAACTATCTTTCTGGCAAAACCCACACCCAATTTACTCCGTCATCCCGGAGAAGGCTGCCAATCGCTCCATGATTCCGTTGTGCTCTTGTGCTCCTTTCTGTATTCAGTTTAAACCAGTCCAGCTAAGGAATTTTCCACCCTACAATTTTGTTCCATCTTGTCTCAACGGTGAAACTGTTAGGTAAGTTCATACTTTCTTGATATACTAGAAAATTCACACGCGGTACTCGCGTGTATATTTAAAATGTATAATCTTATATTTTTTATAACACAGTATTTAAGATCATCATTGTAAATAGAAAGTTGAAAACCTTTAACAATTTTATTTTTAAAAGAAAAACTTTAAAGCATTATCATTATTAATTTTGTACATTTATTTAAATCTTACCGAGGGTAATTAACTAATTGGTTGCTTTAAATTTTAACAGTAAATGGATGCTTAATCATGAGTCTTGGTAGGTTCTTTTTTCTTTTTTTTGATTGAAACTTGAAAGATAGTGGGTAGTTTTGGTCCGGCAACTACCTTAGATGTCTTTCTTTTATATAATAGTATAGATTATGAAAATGGTTTTGCTAACATCTTGGGATTGGTTTTTGAACACTTTTGAATTTCATATGCCCGATATTCCACATTGCAACAATGAAAATTAGGTAGCAAGGTGTTTCTGATAAGAGTTCGCAGTTTAAACAATTGCACTTTCTCATGAAATTAATAAAAACATAAATAAAGAAATATTAGTGATCAAAAGTAAAACAGGGATATATTTGTGCCTACAATGAAATTCTTTAGCACTATACCATATTTAGTGGTGATTAGTTTTATGGGATTCTAGAAGAATTGGGCAAACGATGATGAAGCATCGCAGGATACGACCAATCCCGTAAGAGCACTATGAAAAGGGTAATTAACGTTCCTTCACATCAATAAAGTCATCCGAAAAGCGAAAGAAATATTAAAGTCTAAACGTACTTAGTCTGGTAAAAATAAAATATACTACTACTACTAGGAGTAGTACTTATGTCAGTAGTAATTGTTAGCTGTCAATTAATCAGTTAATAAAACAAAATTATTGCTGCCGACGAAAGATTAGTAAAGTAAACAACGTTGGAGAATTGGGAAGTTTGAGAATTTGGTTGGTGAGTTCAATGTGGTTGACATGTGTCCATCTAGGTCGTGACACAATGCGTTGCGTTTCTAATAGTTTTCTTAACAAGATCTAGTATCAAGAGTAGAAAATTCGTGCATGGTGATGGCATCTCCTAGTGATAAAAATAGAAAGTTAGCAAAGGCGACAGAGAGGGGGGAAGAAATGTGGTGGGTTAAGACTTAAGACAACAAATAAATATGGAGAATCTAGAAATTGTCGACGCTTGAATCTATATGCTAACATTTGTTTTTTGTATGAATCAGATCTTTTATTTATTAGAGTAGAAATTTACAAGGTGTTTGATCAAGACTTGAGAGGATGTGCGACTATCATAGTCATTTCCTCAAATACATAAGACCAATACATAAATCAAGTAGAAAAGGTACATATGGTTCCAAATCCATCTGAGTGGTGACCTTGAAACATTTGTTTGTTTGATCAATATATAGAATTCGTTAGGTTTTTATGATGCATGCTATATTTTTACTTTTATTAATATAAAAGATTTGAGAAAGAACAAACTTTATTCAAAACCTTAGTTGAAGTAATCAAGTAGTAGTACTAGTACTAACCCTGTTTGAACTAATGGGCTGTGTTATGTTTGAAGTGATCATAATTCCATTTGACAAGATGTTGGTTGGTGACGTACGTAGCAAACATCCCAAATGAAGTTTATTGTAACTTCAAATGATAATGCACAATTCACCGGACTACATTGTAATGCATTATTTATATAATAAGATGGGCATGGTGCGTATATGTGTCATTTTTTAAGTAGAATATACAAGATTCGAATCTTGTTTGCGTAATTTT
The DNA here is from genome assembly GCA_028659135.1 of Plantago lanceolata. Taxonomy (NCBI): domain Eukaryota; kingdom Viridiplantae; phylum Streptophyta; class Magnoliopsida; order Lamiales; family Plantaginaceae; genus Plantago; species Plantago lanceolata. Next base: position 9,021 of record JAQRGC011927150.1, read on the forward strand.
TCCTTTTTGTATAATTTTTTAATGGAAATTTTTGTCCTCTACCAAACCTTATAACACTGGCCCGATTACTAACTCCCCACAGCCTAAGAAGAGAGGTCGTCCTGCCTCAGCAGATAGAAACAAAAAGATAATTTCTGTCTCTCAGAAGTCTAGAAAGGGTAAGGAAATAGCCACAAGCGAAGAACGACCTTGCAAGCGAGCAAATGGAGGAGTGAATGACATCACTTTTCTACCAGAGGCGGAGGTTGCGTTGCAACCCCGCCTATCCAAATGAGTTGTTTGGCTTGGAACTGTCAAGGCGCGAGGGGCCTTTCGACAGTTCGTGAATTAGGAGATTTGCTGCATGAATCTCGTCCCTCGGTTGTCTTTCTCATGGAAACTCGGTTGGGTGCTCGCGGTATCGATAATTTGAAGAATAAGTTTAATATGTTTGGTTTTTCAGTTTCGTCTCAAGGTAGATCAGGAGGTTTAGCTCTTTTATGGTCCAAAGATACTATTGTTACTGTTCAGAGTTACTCTAGATTTCATATTGACTCCCATGTGCAACTTGCTGAAAGTAATAAAATTTGGCGTTTTACTGGTTTTTACAGTGACCCTGACACTACTAATCGTAAAAATACTTGGAATCTATTGAAGCGCCTAAGTGATTTGTCGAATCGTGCTTGGCTTTGCATGGGTGACTTTAACGAGATCTTATAAAATTCTGAAAAATCCGGTGGGCTAGTTGTTCCTCCTTACCGCATTCGAGACTTTAGAAATTGTATCCAGCATTGTGGGCTTAATGACCTGGGCTTTACAGGCTACAATTTTACATGGTACAATAAAAGAGCCCATCCACACACAATTAGGATAAGGCTCGACAGAGCCTTAGCTTCAGCAGATTGGTCGGCTCTTTTCTCATCTGCGTCTGTCTTCCATCTCAAAGCACACTACTCCGATCACAATCCGGTGAAAGTTATTTTCGACCACCAACCCACTGGTACGTTTCATAGGCGACGATCTATCTTCCGCTTCGAATCTATGTGGATTCGACACTCTGACTGCAAAAGGGTTATTGAAGAGAATTGGAATCGAGAAGATGATTTCACTGTCGCAGCTGACGCTTGCCGGTTGGGTCTGCTGGATTGGGGAAAAACTCAGTTTGGCCATGTTCAGGCCCAGATACGCAGTATAAGGAAGCAACTGGACATACTACAGGAAGGACTAATTGACGAGGTAGCTAAGGAAGAAGAGGTCCGTCTGAAAAAGGTGATGGAGGAACTCATAGAAAGGGAAAACGAGCTTTGGAGGCAACGAGCCAAAATTCACTGGTCTCAAGAGGGGGACAGGAACACGAGATTTTTTCATTCCAAAGCTACAACAAGGCAAAAGAAGAATGAGATTGCGGGCCTAAAAGATGGTTCAGGGACCCTTCGTACTGACCAGGAATCTATGGGTCAGATTGCGGTCGACTACTTTCGTAATATTTTCACCTCAGGTAAACCAAATCAAGCCGATCTGGACGCTGCCATGGAGTATCTGGTCCCATAAGTTACGCCTGAGATCAATCAGGACCTGTGCAGAGCCTATTCGCCTGAGGAGGTAAAAGTTTCTCTCTTCCAAATGTTTCCCCTTAAATCCCCGGGTCCGGATGGTTTTCCAGTTGTTTTCTTTCAAAAATACTAGTCTATTGTGGGTGATACAGTTACTAAGTGTTGTCTGAATTTCTTGAACAATGGTGTCTTTGATGCTAATCTGAATTATACTCATATTGTCCTCATTCCTAAGTGTAAAAAGCCAGATTTAATCTCCCAGTTTCGCCCTATTAGTTTGTCTAATGTGATTTATAAAGTGGCTTCCAAATGCATTACCAATAGACTCAAAAGTCATATGCCATATTTGATCAATGAAACTCAATGTGCTTTCGTTTCTGGCCGGTTAATTACGGATAATGTTTTGGTAGCTTACGAGATCAATCACTATTTGAAAAAGAAGACTAAAGGGAAAATAGGCTACATGGCTTTAAAACTGGATTTAAGTAAGGCTTATGATAGGGTGGAGTGGACTTTTCTTGAGTATGTGCTGCGTAGAATTGGCTTTGCTGATGGGTTTGTGAATCTGGTGATGAGTTGTGTTAAGTCGGTTAGTTATTCTGTCATCTTGAATGGTAATCAGTTTGGTAAATTCTCCCCTGAACGAGGCATTAGACAGGGTGATCCCCTCTCCCCTTTTCTCTTTTTGTTCTGTACTGAGGTTCTTTGTGCCTTGCTGAAAGGGGCTGTTGATAGAGGTGATTTGAAAGGTGTTAAAATAAATCATGCTGCTCCCTCTATTTCTCATCTTTTGTTTGCTGATGACACCATGATTTTCTGTGAAGCTTCTTCTTCCGCTGCCTTGATTATATTGGATATTTTGCAGGTGTACAGCTTTGGTTCTGGCCAACAGATAAACTTAGAAAAGTCTAATGTAGTTTTTAGCCGAAATGTGTCTCTAGAGTTGCAAAATTCTATCTAGGAGATCCTTAATGTCCAAATAGTCGACAAATATGAAAAGTACTTGGGGCTCCCGACAAGTATGGGCAAAAGTAAAAAGGAGGTTTTTGGGTGGCTTAGGGAGAGGGTATGGAAAAAGGTTCAGTCGTTCGATGGGAAATTGCTTTCCAAAGCTGGAAAGGAAGTTCTCATCAAATCAGTCCTTCAATCCATTCCCACTTATGTAATGTCCTGTTTCAAATTGCCCGATGGTTTGTTGCGCGAAATCGAGTCTATTATTTCTAACTATTGGTGGAGTGATGGTGAGAAGAATAAACTCCATTGGGCTAGCTGGGATCAGTTGTGTAAGAGCAAGAGATATGGGGGGATTGGGTTCCGGGATCTCCGTGCCTTTAACCTAGCCTTATTAGGTAAGCAAGTGTGGCGTATTCTCTCTGATCCTAATTCTCTTCTAAGCCGCATTTATAAAGCCAAGTACTTCCCCCAATCAGATATCCTTAACGCAGCGCCTAAAGCTAACGCTTCCTTTACTTGGAAGAGTATTCTCCAGGCTCGGGATTTGGTTAGTGAAGGGTTGCGCTGGAGGATAGGGGATGGCGAAAATGTTGACGTTTGGGCGGATAAATGGGTTCCGGGACACTCCTCCTTCAAGATAAAAACACCCGACATTCACCAAGAGGGCCCTCTCAAAGTCTCGTTCCTCATTGATCCCACCACACTTGACTGGGATTTGTCTCTACTAACCATTTTGTTTTGGCAGGACGATATCCAGGAAATACTTAAAATCCCGTTGTCGCATGCTAGCCCCCGTGATGTGTTGGTGTGGCATTATACACGCCACGGAAACTATACAGTTAGCTCAGCATATCACCTGGCCATGTCAGTTCGGAAACGTCAACAGGAGAATCAGATTGGTGCTTGTTCTGCCGTCGTACCTCAGAATTGGAACATAATTTGGAACTTGCACATCCCAGGGAAAATTAAGCACTTTATGTGGAGACTTGCTCACAACACCCTGCCCACAGCTGCTGAGCTACAGAGACGACATTGTGAAGTTATTAATTCGTGCAGCTTCTGTGGTTGTGACAACGAGACAGTCCTACATTTGTTTAAAGAATGCCACTTTACTAGAGTGTTCTGGGCCTTGGCTAATATCCCAGTTAATGCCATAAATACTGATGCGTCGACGATCTGGGATTGGTTAAAAGGTGTACATCTTAGACTGAATCCTGCTGACTTTGTGCTCTTTAC
>JAQRGC011927537.1:0-11697 GCA_028659135.1 Plantago lanceolata
ATTGAATTAGGGCTCACTTTTGAAAATTAGTTAATACTTGCTTCTAAATTTAATCAAATCACACAGTTTATAATTTCTTACATGAATAATTGTAGGATTAATCAACCAAGATCTAATAAGCCAATAAGGCAAAAACACTGTTCCCTCATTTAGCAATTCACTGTGCGTTCCTGTAGCTCAATTTCCTTTGTGATTTCATCTAATTTTTGGGGTCTGGGTGAGATGATTCTGTGGGCTAGCCATATATTTATAACAGTTTTGGTCTAGCCATTCTCGAATATATCATCTAATTGTTGCAGTTTCCTCTCTATTCTCCACATACAACTCTCGGATATTAGTAAATTATAATCAAATTGATAGGATTTGTTTCAAATTTGACACTGATATAAAATGCAACCTTATCCCGCTAGCTTACTAGAGCAGGTTCGGGGCATCTTGTGAAGCCACCGTGTTACACACGGTGCAAACGTCCTAGTCACTAGAGATGGCAGCTTATGCAGCAACTGTCTCTCTTCTCAATCTGTTAGACCATATTCAGTCATATCATCGCCGCTATCCTATTTTCCTTGACAACCAGCAGAGACAGCTGGAATTTATAAAAGCAAAGGTAACCTTTTTTGAGAAATATCTCCAACATTTTCACATCGGAGGTACCAAAGATGCTGAGCACTTAGAAAAACTGATCGCAAATGCATCTTAACAGGCTGAGGATATAATCGAATCCCATATAGTAGATGATATTCTAAGCCGATCCTCGGGTAAAGGAAAACCTGTAGGTTTCGTAAAACACTTCTCTCAAAGATCACACAAGGCAATTGTAAAGATGGATTCAGTGAGAAGAGAGGTGAAGGAGAAACGAAAGAGGAGCACCCTTGTAGACACAAGGCACCTGCTTCTTCCAAATCCAGTGAGCAGCTCATTAGGGTCGCCTGCTGTTCGAAAGGAAAGTATGGTGGGCCACAGTGAAAGCTTTATTACCGTCATGGAAAAGGTGTTGGGAGATCAACGTAACCGCCAAATCATTCCAGTCACCGGGATGGGCGGAATTGGTAAGACTATACTTGCCACGAGTGTTTATGAGGCTCCAAGTACTGGTGAACACTTTGATGTTTGTGGTTGGATAACAGTATCTCAACAATATCACATTCGGGATATTCTGTTAGCCCTTCTACGTGTAACGCATGCGCCTCATGTAGATGAGAATAATAACCTCGAGGATAACCAATTAGGGTTCAAGTTATACCAACACTTATTTGGAAGGAGGTATTTGATTGTTCTGGATGATATGTGGAGTATAGAAGCATGGGAAGGGATACGGCCACACCTGCCAGATAACTCCAATCAGAGTCGAGTTTTGGTAACTAGTAGGCTTCAAGATTTAGCAAACGGGTTGGATTCTTCGAACCATGTTAAGATGAATCTTCTAGACGAGAATGAAAGTTGGAGCTTGCTGTGTAAAGTTTTATTTGGTGAAAAAACTTGTCCAGTGGAATTTGAGGAAGTTGGGAAAAGAATTGCAAGAAATTGCAAAGGACTCCCTCTATCGATTATTGTGATTGGGGGACTTCTTGCAAGGTCCAAGATGGGACTACAATATTGGGAGAACATTTCCAGAAATATAAGCAAGAATGTAAATTCAATGGATGGTGATAATTGCTTGGCAATATTGTCTCTAAGCTACAACCACTTGCCCATGTATTTAAAACCATGTTTTTTGTACATGGCAGTTTTTCCTGAAGACCAAGAAATCTCTGTATCTATCCTTATCAAACTGTGGGTTGGCGAAAGATTTATCAGATCTATCTCAGGCAGAACTTTGGAAGAGGTTGCGGAAGATTACTTGAAAATTCTTGTAGACAGAAATCTCATATTTGTAAGCAGGTTGGGATCTACTGGGAAGGTTAAAGGTTGCCGAATGCATGATCTGTTGAGAGACGTGTGCTCGAGGGAAGCTTGAAAATGTGGGTTTCTATTTCTTGGTGCTGCTAAATATCTACCTGACGAGGCCACGAGTATACAGCGTCGTATTCATCTGTATGCGGTTTGGAGTTCGATCAGTACTATTTACAGTCCAAAATCAGCACCGTTTCTCCGGTCCTTTGTTGTTAATGGCGAAAGAGCATTTGGTGATTCGGGCATTTCTCACCGTGATGGTTGGTATGATTGGGAGCCTGAAGTGTCAGTTGCTTATTGCAAATTATTGAGGGTCTTGCATGCACCCCAATTCGTCCCGGCTGGTCGCCGGATGCCCCAATTGGTTAACTCTCGATACATTAATATTTTATATCCTTCTCTGGACCGATATAATCCATTTCCTAGTTTTGGTTGCTACGATCCTGTCATTTCCGTTGGTTTCTTTTGGAACTTAGAAACATTAATTCTGGATAGCCGTGAAGAGGAACCATACACTGTCCCTGCCATTTGGGAAATGCCAAAACTCCAGCATGTGAAAATTGAGAGGTTTCTTTGGTTTTCAGATCCTCCAAGTGGAGAGGATGGCAAAGATATTGTTGTGCTGGAAAACCTGCAAACACTCAAGGTGGTGAAGAATTTCAGGTGCAGTGAACAAGTCCTCAAGAGAATGCCCAATATCAAGAAACTGAAACTTGAGGTTGGAATTTGGGGTGTACCGTCGTCTCACTATTGTCTCAGAAATCTTGATCATCTGCACAAACTCCAATCGCTCATGTGTTACTTTAATCAATATTACTCTGTGGCCACAGCTAATTTTTCCCCTGACATCACGTTCCCACAATCACTTCGGAAGCTCACATTAATATGTTCTCATGTTGAATGGAATGATATATCAACATCTATTGGGAAGTTACCTCATCTCGAATACTTCAATTTCGGGTCAGGTTGTAACAGAGATGAGTGGAATCCAGTGGAGGGTCAGTTCATTAATCTCAAAGTCCTCAAATTCGGATGTTCTTCTGGTCTAGTGTACTGGAATGCTGATAGTGGCCATTTTCCGAGCCTAGAGCGCCTTTATCTTTACACTCTTAGTAAGTTGGAAGAGATACCCCTGGGCATTGGGGAATTAGATACTCTTCGACTCATTAGTGTGGACGGGTGCAGAGATTCTCTTGTTGCCTCGGCAAAAATGATAGTACACGAGAAACAAAGTCTAGGCGATGAGGATTTTTGCCTGCAACTAGATGGACGTTCTTATCAAGGTGTTACAGCAGATGAGATGGAGTTCAGCTTCAGCGAGGCTGAGAGTAACATGAACGATATGGGGTCACTCAGTAACAGGAACAAGATGGAGTCCAGCCAGGCTGAGAGTAACATGAGCCTGAGAATAACATGATGGAGTCCAGCGAGGCTGAGAGTAAGATGAACGAGATGGAGCCACTCAGTAACAGGAACGAGATGGAGTCCAGCCAGGCTGAGAGTATCATGAACGATTCAGTGCCTGAGTGTCAGCTATACCAAGATACTACAGCAGACGAGGAGGATGCAGAGTGTGAAACAGAAATCAAATTTGGAGAATTTGTTTGCAAATTACCAGTCCAGATAAATGATACGATGATGAGATCGCGAACTAAGCTAAAGTTTGGAAGATTCGAGAAAGAAGGCACGAATTGATCAACAAAGCTTTGGTGGGAAAATTTATTAAATCGGATGGTGCACAAGAACCAGCAATAGTCTGGTGGATGTATTTTGGTTTCGCTCAATCTGGTGCGTATATTTTGATTCAGTTTGACAATATTCTGCTGCATGTAAGTTGATTTTTGTCAGGATGGTATATGTTTTCTGACAATCTAGTGCATGTTTTTTTTCGAAATTTAGTGACTCAGTCTCATACCTTCCTTTTTGTTCTTTGGACAATCTGTGATGTGCATGCATTTTGAATTCATTGTGGATGATGTCATGCAGTGCATGTTTAATGTTTTTGACAATTTGATAGTAATTGCTTTTAGCCTTGAATCTGATAGTTTAATCAAGTACAATACATTTTGCATTATGAGGAAACACGAACTCTGTTTTAGCGAAATAAGTCGTGAAAATAGCACCTTGATATAATTGATCCTATCACAGGGTATAACTCATGTATTGACATTATGGTAAATGATAAAAGAAACTGGCTGTGAGTCTGAGACTGCTAGTGTCTTCATAAATGCCTCTGCTTAGTTTTGATATCTTCTTCGCATGAGACCTCGAATGATGAACTTTTCTGATTCATACTGGCTGAGACCTCGAATGATGAACTTTTCTGATTCATACTGGCGTAGTTATAGAGTGCATAACAGGATGAACTTCAAGGAGAACTGCTTAATTCACATTCTTGCAGGTGTGCTAAGTGTGCAAATTCTTCTGGAATCAAGAATATAGAGCTGACACTGTTCGAGTCAAAGTGATCCAGAACACCATTGACATTAAAGATGGCTGAGCTTGCAGAAGTTCAACATTTCGAAACAGCAAAGATTTGGCAATGCAGAAATTCAGAAACTTGATTGCCAAAGTGACCAACCATTCATGTACACTTCTTCTCACATTGTCTGCACATAAGAACCAGAGAAAACGAGTTAATCTCACAATAATAAACACCTCATGACCAAATATACACGTTGAAACTAGACTACCATGTACGTACCTTGTGTAAGTTCGAACAGATAAGCCGTGACACTGAATGCAACAAGCAACACCAGAAGGATGAGAGCATGGTGCCAGAGAGAGCTTTTCAAGCTGATAAGTAACTTGTTAGAATCAAAGTCCATTATGTTTAGTTTCTGTATGCTATTTGAATGTTGAGCAGATGAAGTGTATATATGAACTTGTCAAAGAGAGGACTATTAATAGTTGGTGCTTAAACTTTGGAATCACACCAAATTATTGGTAAATGATTTAATTATTTCCCTCTAGCTAATTGTACTATCATCATCTTGTAATATAGAACTGAACATGATAATTAAAAAGTCCAAGGTGGAGATGAATGTTTCCTTGCAATGCAAGAGGTCAACATAATGATTACAAATGAACATTAGAACTTGCAGGGAACGCTTCATGCTCTTACTCGTTGATGGAATGCGTCAAACATGACTTACCATCTTGGGCACGACGGATACTGGAAAGTCACTATGTTGCTCTAAATGTTCTGATCAAACATTTAGATTCCAAACATAACATGAACTCGGCAATTACACACAAAACGAACACAAGCCACATAAACACCTTCTTGTTGATACCCTGCAAACTCCAAAGTGATAGCTGAACATGCTTTCGAATCAGGACTCTGGATAATGTGAAGACTAATTTCCAGCAAGACCATGTTACCAAAATTTGATCTACCTGCTCCACAACTTATCTCATGGCAAAACATAATCACAATTTCCACACCACAATAACAATAAAATAGTGAATGACTCGTATAAGATTGGTCCAAAAGGAACATCATTCAGTTTTCACACCACAATAACAATTTCTGAAATGTGAACAAGAATGCGCAATAATATATTCAAGTTAATTACTAGCAAGAGAATTTCACATAAATACTAGGCTTCAAGTCAATTACAGATTTACAGTGCAAATAAATCACTTGCAATCGAGATTGTGAATTCATCGTTATCACAAAACTCATAATGTCTATTGCTAATACGATTGAGTCTAAGACATGATAACATAATCACCTTAAGAATATTGGTTTACTGCAAACACACATCTTTTAGGTAGCATTAGTTTTGATAACTCATAATTGACCTTTATCTGAGTCGATAGTGAATTAACCAACACCAACAATTTCTTGAGGTTCTTCGCATTCTTCAAAACAGACTTTACCATATCATATTGACCATTCATACCAGTAAATTTAAGAAATTTGACTTCCTTGAGTTTGGAAACAATGCTGGGTGGGAAAGGTTCCACTCCCTTGTAATTGCCATTAGTCGACATTTGTATTCTGAGCAACTCCAGAGGTGGTAACACTTGAAGTAACTCCAGTATATATTCAACACGACAAGGGAGTATTTTTAGTTGCTTCAGCCGCTCAAAGGTGGGAAGAACAAGTCCAGGCGTCGATTTTACAAGGGCCTTCAAACAATGACGATACAAGTAACACGGATTAGTTTAAAGACAATATGTAAGTGAAATAATATTTTATGCAGGGCAAAGCAAAGAGAAAAGACCTATAGTAGAGTACATTAAAAATCAAAAACTTTGAAAATGTGCATGTTATGGAAATACTGACCTTAACAGATCCGCTCGATAGTCTTAGACATGCCAAATATGGTAATTCCTTCAATATTTTGTGAGCTCGCAGCCGCTGTACAGAAGTTTTATCACCGCGATGGTAAAGAGTTGCATCAGTAACAGATGGAGCACAAAGAACAAAGTCGTCGATGGAACCCCAAAGGATTTCAAACTTTTTTAGCTTGGCTCCAATTATCTTGATCTCATAACTTTTGTATTCTTGTAAACAGGAAGTCTTGAAACAAATCAACTCTGGTGCATGGATTTCCACAAAATTCACATCCAACCATTCACACTGAAACAAATCAAGAACTTCTAAGATAGGGAAAGCCAATACTATTCGACCAGTATCAGGAACTTTCTCAGCCTTAAGTTTAATACTTCCATAATCACCACCTCGCAGAAACAGCCTCTTGAGGTTGGGAAAACAATTGCTGGCCTGAACTTTTAAAGTGCAGCTCAACCAGAGTGTCAATTCTGTCAATAAGGTCCAGCCAGAAAAGCACCACAAAGCGTCGAGTCTTGTAACATGACGTGCCCTTATCTTGAGATTCTGAACTTTGCGATCTAAAACATTCTTTATCCATGTCTCCAGAAAAAAGTAGTGGTACTCCTTATGGCATGAAAGACGAAAGCTCCTGATTCTTGAGTTACAAGTACCAAAGAGTACCCTATGCACAAAGTTGAGGAAACTTGTTATCTGATAATTAGTCCCATGCAAATCTGTGCATCTATCTGCCATGTCAATATTGTGAATAGATGTCCACTTGTATTTCCAACTCCGGGCTAGAATACTTGTTCTCATTGCATCTTCTGTTGGCAGACGCGACAAAATATCATCAATAAGACCATCGGGCAAATTACTGATACGGTCTTCACAAATGTTAGCTCCCCGAGATCTCTTGCTGGGACTGGGAGCCGTATAAACATTATTGCTTCTCAGGCGCATTATGTAACCCTAAGAGCAAAGGGATCATCAATATGTATTCTAGTTGGCCTTCACCATCAAGCACACATTTATCTAGAGCTAGCAGTTTTCATTAACCTCAAATATAACAGTAATAGGTAAGGTACCTAAATTGGTTTGGTTAAGATGTATGGACCAAAATTTAAAACCTTCCAACTTAAGGTACCACCGTACCAGATTTTTCTGGCTCCACCACGGATGGAGCTGTGCTCAAATCTGGAGCAGAGCTCCGGAGCTCAACTCCATGGCATAGCTAACTCAGTTGTAAGCTCCGTCCAGCTTCAAAAGTCCGGCCATGCCAATTTTTTTTTCAATATATTTTTATTAATAAATTATTTATTTGACTCAAAACTTATTTGATTGGTAAAATGATTTTTGGTCAATGCACAAATTGATTTTTTTACTAGTGTTAATCTATTATGGAGGTTCCTTAAAAACCCTGGATAAGGTACTAAGAATTCATTTAAATTTTTTCCCCCTAAATAATCATTTTAGCCATTCCCTCTTTTATGTTCAACAACCAAAATCACATTTCCCATTGCATAACCTATATAGGTATATTAATAACATTAATAAAATTTAAATAGAGTAGATAAACTAATACTAACAAATTAAGTACAAATGTTTAATTAAGTGTTGACATTTGAATATGATTTCTTAATATTTCACACAATTTCATTATTTTTGCCAATATTTAATAAAAAATCTATGGTAAAGTATTAGGAAAATCATCAGTATTTCCTACACCAGAATCAATATCCTTCTACCCAAATACCTACTACTATTATTTATTTTCACTGAGACTTAATCAAATTCTATACTTTTATTTACTCAAAATCTGTGAATGCTCTAGTAAGAAGTTTTACAAGTTATGGACCCGACATTATTTACTCAATTCGGTAGAAGTAGTATATACTGACTTTACAGTAAAATTACGCTGCTACTATTTCAGGCTGTTGAGTGTAAGGTAAAATTAGAAAAAATTGACACGGAGAAAGAATTGGACGAGACAAATTGCATACCTGTTGTTGGATGAGAGAGAGAGCGCCGAGGAAACTTCAAGCTATGCTTATCAGCTTATGTCGGTGGGACTGTGGAAGACGATGATGAATTTGAATTGATGATGGTGGGTCGTTGGTTGGTGAGGTAAATAAATGATGTTAAAAAGTTCTTAAGAATTAAGAGGGTAAAGTGTAAATATTTGTGCAGGACCGGAAATCTTACATATTTACATATTAATGGGCAAAAAGGTTTTCGGTGCGATACATTCGAATTGTCATCCAATGAGGAGGTATGACTGAGTTGTTTAGGTTGAAGTGCCATTACTCTTCAAATGTCATGGTTCGATTCTCGCCAAGTGCGTGTTTATTTCTAATTTATTGCTAGTTATGTTATATTTGTATGATTGTGATAAGTAATGACTGATCTAGATAGATATATAAATGATGTATTGATTAACGATGTATGATCTGATGTAATATCGATATTTTCAAAAAAAAAAAAATCAAATTGTCCATAATTAACATATTGAGAATGATACTCAATTAATGCAAGAATTGAATTTGATCATGGCACGTTTGGGCTCCAATTTTCAGCCAACTTCCACTCGGCATAAATGGAAATTAGGTGAACTCTCTTGTCATTTGATCATGCCTGAAAAGATTATTTAGGGAAAAAAAAATTACGTGAATTGTTTTGTCATTTGACACCAACCTTTATACCAGTCATTAGTGTTGTTGACACCCCATCAAAACACTAAGTTAGAAAACTTCAAAATTGCTTGCACTTACAAGCGAGGAATCGCTCGAATATGGCGGTAGTTTAGCAACGAATCGGTATTTTAGGCTAATTTATCGATAAGCCGTCGATAATTAATCCGTCACTAAAGAGCGGCGGTTTAATTGATCCGTCGGTCCGGATAAACCTATCTGTCACCCAGTTGTTGACTTAAAAAAAAATTAAATTAAGGGTTGGACGACATATAAGGCTTATCCATCACCTAGTCATCTTCTTAAACTCCAAGACGGGCAGTGAGCTCATTAGCCACTGTCTCCCTTTTTCTTCCCTCTCGGGTTTTTTCATTTCTCCCACATATATTCACCAAAATAATTGATTTTGGTGCCTATTGGAAGCTCTTCAAACAAGCTATTTCTTGTGATGTTCAATTGCTTCTTTCTATGGTAAATATTTGAGAATTAAAGGTTAGTTTTCGACACCCTAATTTCAATAAATTTGATACTTTTCGATATTTTACGTTTTTCTATTACCTTTTTTGTATCATTGTAGTATGTTAATCCTTTACACAACAAGGTTAAAGACGCCGAGGGGGGGGGAAGTCTTTTGTCTAAAGCAGATTTCTCAGCAAATACAAAGTAGTAATTGCTAGTACTTAACAGTCGAAGTAGCAGAAGTCTTTTTGATTAAGTACTAAGCAGACAGATAATCAACAAGTAAGATAAACACTTAAACATATAGCTTGTTGAAAGTAAATGCACACAGTTTGTGGTATCTAAAGGTGGCGTAATCCTTCAACTAATCCACTACTTCGCCAAATCCTGAACTTGAATTCACTAAGATAGTATCTAAGCAAATTGAGAGTGTTATAACTCAGGCATAATTGTTCTTGATCAAAGATCACATAATTCATTTTCTTGTGGCACTGAGTAAATATGCTCGTAGTACTCTGTTCATATAAGAGTCAACTGAATTCCTCAGTATGCTAAACTCCAACTCCGTGTTACTTGCAATCTCTGTACCATGATGCTGGTATCTCAGTGAAAGATTTAATTGTGCAGTAGAAATAGCAACAATTCTTCGTAATGCTTTGTTTTCAGCATCAAGCTGGTCTCTGATGAACATAGTCAACTTTTGAGTCCTATGGGAGACAATTCTTTCGGATGGGAGATGGGACAGGGTTGACTGAAGCCGCGACATTGAATGTGACAAGCAACACCAGAAGGATGAAAGCATGGTGCCAGAGAGATGACATTTGCAATAGAAAGTTTTTAAAAATAATGAGATTATGTTTAGCCATGAGAAAGTTGTGGGGCAGGCGCCCCTGACTCCCACCTGTAGATCAAATCGTTGTGTGCGTGCACATCATGCTGGCACCTCTATTAATATCCCAGACTGGGATTCCCAGTACACAGGAATGGCTTTCTGATACTCGTACTTAGGGGTGTACAAAAAAAATAACCACCCGCCCCACCTGCCAATCTACATGTGGGAATTACTTTCTCATGGCTAAACATAATCTCATTATTTTTGAAAACTTTCTATTGCACAACTGCAACTATAACACATTAGCTCGGACACTTGATCTCAAAATTTAGGAAATCAAAGCTTCAGGCCACAAAACGTCCTCTTGAAACAATAAAGCAGAAACATAGTGAAGGAGAACGTTAATCAATATTCACAGCACAGTAACGATTTCTGATAAGATAGCACCCAAATTACTAGCCTGATCAAGTCAATTACAATCAAAGCAAATCACTTGGAACTTGTGAGTTCATCACTATCACAAAAACTCATAATGGTCATTGATAACACGGCTGAGACTAAGACATGATAGCAAAATCGGTGTAAGAACCGAAGATTACATATAACAAACAACTTTTAGGTCGCACTAGTTTTGACAACTCATGACTGACCTCTATCTTAGAAGATTGAGAATAAACCACGACTACCATTTTCTTGAGGTTCTTCGCATTCTTTAAAACAGACTTTACCAAATCATATTGACCATTCTCACCAGAAAAGTCAACAAATCTAACTTCCTTGAGATTAGAGACAATCTTGGGTGGCAAAGGTTTCAGTCCATTGTAACTGCATTGATACCCCATGTGCATCTTGAGAATCTCCAGAGGTGGTAACACTTGAAGTAACTCCAGTACATTATTTATAGGAGCAGGAGGCCAACCGATCAGCAATTCTAGTACTTTCAGCCGATCAAAGGTGGGAGAAACAAGTCCAGACTTCGATTGTATGAGGGCCTTGAAATAGAAACGAGACAAGTAACAGGAAATAGTTTTAAAACATTTCTAGCAAAAACAACTGGACTTCTTCATTTCAAGACCATCAAAAGTGAAATGTAGCAATTTCGTTACACAGCAGAGGGGTATGTTTTATTATTTAACCAATCGACACACATTTATAAAACAAAACTTTGACAGTTATACATCTCAAGTATTAAAATACTGACCTCAATAGATGCAGCTGATAGCCTTAAACATTCCAAATTCGGTAATTCCTTCAGTATTTTGTGAGTTCGCAGAACTGAAGTTAGGTCAGTGCCATGGTAGGCAAGAGTTGCAAGAGTAACAGCTGGAGCACATACATCAAAGTTGTTGATGGAACCGGAAGAGGTTTGAAACTTTTCAAGTTTGGCTCCAATAATCTTGATTTCATAACTTTTGTGTTCTTGTAAACAGGAAGTCTTGAAACTAATCAACTCAGGTGCATGGATTTCAACAAAATTCACATCCAACCATTCGCACGATCTCAATTCAAGAAACTCCAAGATCGGGAAAGGCAATACTATT